>SNQJ01S0188029.1:18402-31475 GCA_010110895.2 Picea sitchensis | reverse complement strand
TGGCTACTCATCCCTAATCATTTGACTTATGATGAATTTGACTAATCTTTAAACCAAAAATATAACTTGATGTATTTTACTTGGAGGGAGGTCTACGATTGTGTCTTAACTTTGCCATACATACACATCATGTTTATGTTTATTTTAAGCAACGAGGCTTCTCCATTATGGCAATTCTCAGTGAATTTAGGTTCTCCATCATCAAAGGTAAAGGAGAGGTGGTTTTTAATTATCTTTATTAATAATAGTAGAATTATTGATAAGAGAGGTAGCTTAATAACTATGATTGAAAGATTTGTAAAAATTTGAATTTTGTGAAGTTAAGCTTTTTCATCAATTAGTTTTGGGGTAAATGACCTCTTTAATTTGATGTGATAAATCCTCGTAGTATCAACAATTATATCAAATGTATTCAATTCAAGTATAAAGTATTCTTATAAAGCACTTTTATTTCTCCAACATGGATGAAGTACTCATTATTCTACCAATTGCTTCTTAATTGTTGTTGCACAATTATGTCTAAAAAGTATGCAATATTTAGAAGTTATTTGTTGGGTCCTATGTAACAAGTTAAAGTTTGAGCACCCATGCAGATAAACACTTGGGTTAGTGTCTACAATAAACGTTTTTGGATTTTATGGTAAGATGTATAACATTTAGCCCAAGGAGTTATCCCAATCAATTGTTGTCAATGTTGTTAAGTATTTGATTAATTCCATGGTGTCTAGTTCGAATTTCCTTAAGTGAGGTGCACTAGTTTACACTAATGAATTTATTAGAGATGCTATATATGAATGTGGAAAAACATCCCTTAGATTTCCCTATTAAATTTACCTTACAAAAAAAACACATAACATAGTCAAGAAATTTATTGTAGACAACATTGAGGCAAATGTATCATCAATTATGTGTACGTCTATTATTTTGAAAGAGTTCAAATCTAATGTCTAAGTCATTAAATTTGAAGGCAATATGATTTGGCACGATGCTTGTGCGACCTTGTTGTGGCTAGTTAATGTGCTTTAGCAATGGGGTTAAAGTACTATGATAGATTGTTTGCTTATATCATTTTTATTTTTATTAGTACCTACCAAAGTAGGTACTACAATAACTGATACAATGTCAATGTGGTTGACTTGACATTACTTACCTCTTTTTGAAAAAGATTTCCTCATGTTTTTTGAAACATCTATTAATTGAATTTTAAAAAGTAAAACAATTTTTCTTTAACAATGTCATGGATGGAATTTCTTATTGGTTCAAGCATCATGATGGGACTTAATTGCCCACATTGCAAGCTTTTTTTTCCAATATTTGTCAGTCTTCTAACATAATTTAAAAACAAAAAATTCCAAAAACTAATGACTCACCAATACACCCAAGATTTATCTCTTTAATTAAGTGTCAGAGTGCATTAATGCTTAGTTGTAAATTTGTAATATAAATTTCCATATTATAGTGTTCTCTCTAATATGTGGTATTAATTGATACTTGAATTTCTATTAGACACAATATTGCAATGCTATTTAAAGTGAAGTATTAATTGATACATGAATTTCTGTTAGATACAATATTTTTGACGCACTTGTTTTAACCAACAAAAGAACATGACATTTCCCAGATTGGGTGCTCAAGACAAAATTTGACGAGGGGGTTGCTCCCCGAGGTCCTCCGCTGTCTACCCCCCATATCCATTCCCTCGACACCTAGCCCTCCCCTCCCTTATTAATTTTATGTGCCATCAAACTCCTTCATGCTCCTACTTGCTGGCATCCTTAGCCTCACGAATGAATATGCTCCTCAATCTCCTCTCTCTAACATCAATAATCCTCTTGGGAGTCAAAACCAATTGTCCTTCCTCATCTAGTGGAGGAAGATCTATTGAAGGGGTGACCTGCTATCCCAACACCTTCTTGAGGAAAGAAACATGAAAAAACGTTGTGGATTCTACTACCCTCAAGAAACTCCAGCTCATAGTCTACCTCTGCGACTCTCCTGATCACCCTGTATGGTCCATAGAAGCGAGGTTTCAGTTTTTCCGCGCCACTCTTCTTTAGAAAAGACTGCCTATAGGGATGAAACTTGAGAAAGACTAAATCCCCAACCTCAAATTTGCGCTCCATCCTGTTCCTATTTGCATACATCTTCTACTGATTCTGAGCAACCTCCAAGTTCTCCTTTAGGACTCTCAAGATGTCATGGCTCTCCTGCAACCAATATTTGGCCTTTGGGGCCTAGCTCTATGCAAACACAAAATCAACAAATGATGGGGCATCGTAGCCATACAATGCCTTGAATGGGCTCATCCCAATGGACATGTGATGAGTGGTGTTGTAGCAATGCTCCTTTAGATGCAACCGCCTTATCCATGCCCTTTGCCGCCATTACACATAGTTCCTTAGGTACCCCTCAATCCACATGTTTACTATCTTGGTCTGCCCATCCATTTGGGGGTGATAGATGGTACTAGGTGTCAACTTTGTCCTAGATAATCTGAATAGCTCTTGCCAGAATGTGTTGATAAACATGTTATCTCGATCGCTGACTATGTTCCTCGAAAGACCATGTAGTCTGAACATCTCCATGAAGAATATGTTTGCTACCTAAGATGAGCTATACTTTGAAGGAATGGAGAATAAGTGCACATATTTGTTCAACATGTCCACCACTACATAGATATAGTCCCTATCCTGTACTTTCGACAACTTTGTAATGCAATCCATGGAAATGCTCTCCCACTTCTTCTATGAAATCGAAAATGGTTGAAGAATTCCTGCAGGGTGTGTAATCTCTAATTTGTTCTACTAACAGGTCATGCAATATCTCACATATCGAAGCACATCCTCCTTGATACCCTTCCAAGAGAATCTCTCCTTCACTTGAGTATAGGTATTCAGATACCCCAGATGCCCTGCCAGTGGTGCATCATGTACTATCCTCAAAATCTTGTCCTTGAGTATGGAATCAGGGGCATGATAGATCCTGTCTTTGTAGTAGATGATGTCATCCACTACTCTGTACCTATAATCTTGGATAATTCCCTCCCTCATCTTGCAGGCGAAGATATTCTTGGAGTACTCCACCAAGAGAATGGACTTCCAGTCCACTGAGATCTCTGTAATGGAGAAGACTGCAGGTCTCCTGGATAGGGAGTCAAAAAATATGTTATTTTTTCTCTTTGCGTACTCAATGTCAAAATAATATGCATGTACCTTACTTACCTATTTATGCTTCCTCTCGTTCAGGTCTCGATGCTCCAAGAAATATCTCAAGCTATTGTGGTTAGTCCTAACCACAAAGCATCCTCCCACCATGTACTGTCTGAAATTGGCCAATGCATGCATGATGGCCAACATATCCTTATCATAGATAGGATAGAGCTTCTCTTCCCCCCTCAACTTCTTGTTCTCAAAAGCTATGCGGTGTCGATTCTACATCAACAGTACTCCTATCCCTTCACCAGATGTGTCACACTCCAGTACAAATGGCCGTGAGAAATGTGGGAGTGATAACATGGGGACAATTCTCATCACATTCTTCATTATGTCGAATGCTACCTACGCTTCCTCTAACCATCTGAACACTCCCTTCTTGGTAAGGTCCATCATTAGCGCATCCAACTGTGAATGTCCCTTCAAAAAGTGTCTGTAGTAGTTGCATATCCTGAAGAACCCTCACAACTTTGTAAATGATTTGGGGGTCAATCAATATAAAATCATATGGGTATTCTCTTGATGCACCTTTACTTCCTCGAAAATAATCACGTGCCCCAAATAGAGAATTTATGTCATCCCAAACTTGCACTTTTCCTCCTTGGAAAAAAATGAATTCTCCTCCATAATACTAAGAATCCCATCCACATGCCTCAGATGTTCCTCCCAAGTCCCTTTGTATATCAATAGATCGTCAAAGAACACTAGTAAGAACTTCCTCAACTCTGTGTTGAAGATATGGTTCATACATGATTTGAAGGTGGCTGGTGCATTAGTCAACCCAAAGGGCATGAATAGAAACTCATAATTCCCATAGTGACATTTGAATGTTGTCTTATGGATGTCCTCCTCTCTGACCTGGATTTGATGGTATCTGATCGAATATCAATCTTCGAGAAGTAC
Organism: Picea sitchensis; assembly: GCA_010110895.2. NCBI lineage: Eukaryota > Viridiplantae > Streptophyta > Pinopsida > Pinales > Pinaceae > Picea > Picea sitchensis. Next base: position 27,360 of record SNQJ01S0188029.1, on the reverse strand, counting down.
ACTGCCCCATGCAACTCATCAATCAACTCATAAATCTTGGGTATTGGGTATTGGTTCTTAATGGTCTTCTTATTCAATGCCCTATAGTCAATGCACACCATCATCGTGCTATCCTTCTTATTTACCAATACCACTTAAGAAGAGAAGGGACTAGAGCTAGGCTTGATGTGCCCCATATCCAATAACTCTTGTATCACATTCTCTATCTCGTCCTTAAAATTATTTGGATGCTTGTATGGTGTTATGATCATAGGCTTCACACCCTCCTCTAACTCAATAATATGCTACAATCCCCTGTTAGGTGGTCTTTGTACTGGTAGTGGCCCAAACACTTTGTCATGCTTCCCAAGAAACTCTTGTATTTCCGCATGATAATGTTGATGATCATGTGATGGCTTCTGCATGGTGATCAAATATTCCACTGTGCAAGCCACATCCCCATATCTAAAAATGGCCTCCATGTGCTTGTTTGACATGATCATGGGAACTCTGGTGGACATACCTCTTAGAACAACCCACTGACCTTCCTTGTCCTTGAACTCCATGCTCATCTCCTGATAGTTCATTTGTATATCTTTTAGTAAGTATAGCCACTGGAAACCTAATACCATATGAGTGTCTGCCAAATATACAACATAAAATTCTTCGGTCGACGTGTAGTTACCTAATGTCACATCCAATTCCATGATCCTCTAAGTAAATGTCATGTTGTAGCCATCTGCAACTACCACATCAAAACCCCTTAAAATCCTCTATTGTGATGTGTCTCCTAGTGACAAATGTTTCATCAATGAAGTTGTGGGTGGTCCCACCATCGATCAGTGTTGTAACTCTCTGCCCCTGCAAAATTCCTTTGATATTGAAGGTGTAATACTTGGGAACTCCTGAAAGTGTGGCAATGGTCACTTTCTTGACACCTTCCTGCAACTGTGCTTGTGTCGTAACCTCAGGGTGTGATGGATTTGCCTCACCATTTCTCTTCTCGCTATCATGTGCGTGAACTACCTCGTTCTCACCATCATCCTCTTCATCAAAAATTACCTTTATGTAGTGTACTTTCCCTTTTCTAATGCATCGGTGACCCGAATCCCAAGGTTCCTTACAACTAAAGAAAATTTTCTTCCTCTTTATCTCCCTCAGAGTTTCCTCATCCATACTGTCCTTCCCTATCCATGGATTCTGGGGAAAATTCTTCTCCTTACCACCCTTCACTCATGAGATTCTCCCTCCAAGTGAAGGGTGGAAAATTTGATTGCCTCTTCCTCGTTCATTGGGTTAAGTTGGAAATAAGTGTCCAACTTTTGCACCCACGCCTTGGCTGTGCTCCTAGAAGATTTGTCAAAAGATGGGATAGTCAGCCTACCCACCTTGCACATGAGATCAAATTTCTGTTGGTGTTGCGCTACTCTGTTCCACTCCCTAGGTTCATTCCTCTACTTAAGGTTGTAGAATTCCTGATAGGAAAAGGCCTCCAAGAAATCTTCTTCTAATGCCTGATACTCCTTGTAGGTGGAGGTAACGTCAAGCTCCTAATTTGTCTGCTCATGTGTTCTTGTAGGTTTCTCTGCAAGGAATCGTGGAAATAGGGGCCTAAGAATCCTTCTTCTCCCACTCTGAGATGGTGTATGGATATTTTTACCCTCTGCATGAGTCCTACCTCCTCTGTGGTTTCCCTCTAAATGGTTTCCACATTAAAAGGAAAATACCCTCTGGCGGAGGTTTTTGAAGATGCCTCAATGAAAATAGCCCAAAAATCTGTTTATAGCGGATGATACTAGTGTTGGTTGTGGAGCCTTGTTATATTCTTGATTTAGAGGACTTTATTTTCAGCTATGTTTATACCTCATGAAGAATGTACACCTCGGAAGAATGTACACCCCTCCAAGCGGGGGGGTCGCAGGGGGGGCTTGCCTTGTAAATGTATATTGTAATTTCATAGTCAATCTTGACCATTCATCATTAAGTCACATATCTAATGGTAGAGATTATTTTTGGGTTTTTTTCCCTAGAAGGAAACTCTCTTTCTTTTGTATGAGGCCATTTGTATTGTGATTGTGTATTGTATTGAATTGTATGTATTCTAAGAGAGGAAACTGTGAGAGAAAGAAGAGGAAGTTACAATGTGTGTGTTGTAGGTTGTATCCCTTCATTTTGCTGGATAATAAAAAGGAAGAACCAAACAATTTCTTTGGTGGATGTATCATGTTATCGCACAGTTTGTAGCAAGGATAAAAGACCGAGGTTTGAAGATCAAACTAGTGTAATAGGAACCAATCCCACCCAATGTCACCACAATGGGATGGTTCTTTCTCTTTAGGGAGGTGACGCCTAGGGGAGATGTCCCCGGTGACCTGGGGTTTTGAGAAGGCAAGAGGATTAAAAGACAAAGATAGATTTCCCCCTCACAAGTCACCACCAAGTAGATAGTCCCGACTAAAAAACTAATAATAAAGTAAAACCCCCAAAGATATACCTGCCTGAGACAAAGAAACAAAAAAACGATATATGCAAGCTAATTCGATGGGTTAGTACTTCATATAAATGGATGACTATTTGATGAACATATAAGCAATTTTAGCAATAAATATTGACGAAGTCAATGTTTATAGATAGCAATGAAAATTGTCACTTCACCAATAAATAATGGAACAATATGGCATTCAAAGTAATAAATCAACACTTCATTTAATTTATGCCTTTAATCATTATTCAATTGCTTATAAAACAAAACGTTTGCTGCACAAAGGTGTTAATAGTAGGGAATGATGTCAGCATATAGGGTTAGAGGGTTAGTTCTAGGCTAGGGTTAGTTAGGTTAGGGTTTGATTAAAAGTGTTGAGAGTTGTTTGTGATAAAGGTCATTTCAGCGCATGAGGTCTCTTTAGATCAATGCCTTAGGGTTAATGGAGTCAAATAGTGGAAGACACAAGAGATGAAGGAGGAAAAGGTAAGTAGGTCAAGGACTAGAGGGAGAGGATTTGGAGTGTTGCTAGAGCAAGGCACCAAAGTCAAAACCCTAGGGGAGAGAGCTCACCTTGGTGTAGGTAAACTAGGTCTCGGTGCTCTCTCCTCCTTCCTTAACTCAATGGAAAAAACGACTAGCTGAAAGATGAAGCATAAAACCAAGACTAGAGGGTTTGATGAAGCAAGGTTTTGCTACAACAAGGCCTTTTCAGAAAACCCTAGAGAAAATTGGCCCTAAGTGTAGTAGACCTAGGCTTAATGTGTCTCTCTCTTCTTAGCTTACAGGAAGTATGACTAGCAATAAATGAAGAGGTGAAGGGAGTGTAGCAACGACTAGGCTCTTTCCTTCTTCAAATGGCTGAAAACTTTCTCTCAATGGGGACATGAGACAATGAAATACTTGTGTGATTGTCACCTAGGGTTTTGTTTAGAAAAATCATAAACATATGCAATAAATTAAACTACAACCATTCATTCAAGAAGTTTTGCAGAAAAATACTTACAATTCACCAAGAAGAAGCAATACAAACCTTAGTTGTAACATATTCCATTAAGAGAAAAGCCAAAATATGCCAAAAGAGTCCTCTTTCAACAAATGCGCATCACTAAATCATCCAATAACCCAAGATAGGGTGCAAATTTCAGACCTCCTTATGGAGTGAGTAAGTTTTTTTTTTAAATGAAGGTGAAAATGCTTCATTTATACCATTCGATGACCTAATTTTACATTTTAGGTCATGTAAAAAGGCCAACAAGGCCAAAATACTAAAATCATACTGTTTTACATTGAATTGTCAAATTAAAACCCTAATCAAGCTGAAAAGAGACATGAAGCCCCTCCAAAGGAGATGTTAGCCCGTTTTTAGGGAAAATGAGGCATCCTAGAGCAAAACGTTAGCCCTCCTTGGGCTCCTCCATCATGCCACACGTGCCAATACTACCCAGTCTGCCTCCCAAGACGCTCAATAGGTTGGATGATGTCATGGTCATCAAGGGTGATGTCCCAGGCCTTCCAAGGCCAACGTTCCACTGAAAGAGGGTCAATCCCCCTAGGTCAAGCTCTGCCAAAGTGCCTCTTGTGGAACGTCTTATTCTCTAGTGCAAAGCCCCCGATCCATCTCTATCCTGTCTCTGCCCCCTGATGGGATCTCAACGTTCACCTGATGGGATCTTCAGCCCCATGGAGGTTCGAATTGATCATCTCCCCATGTGTGCTGGTCCAAAATGGATCATATCAATGTCAATCACATCTCATCATCAATATTATTAAACATGTGCATAAAATCCCGAATACATCAGTTAACAACTCAAAGATGTTACACAAGCCTACAATACAAGTCTAGAGAAAAGGACAAGGCGTCCTATTGGTCTAGTGTCCACATAAGAAGGAAAGTTCCCGGAAGAAACCTCATCCAAGCCATGTAAGTGGGTGATGTGGTCAGGGGATATCCAAACATGTGGGTGTAGTGAGGTCCAAGGATGAAAAAATGTTACCTGTGGGTGCCTTTGTAGAAGGCGAGTTGTACCTGTCATGGATGCATTTTTTCCAAGCCCATTCTTTCCTTTTATTCTTCATTCTTTTATTCTTTTATATTTTATTGATTTTTGTTCAAGATCTAATCAGAGGACACTGCCCTGGCGTGGTGACTAGTGGTGACAGCATTACCCACAAGTATTTTCACATAAATGAGAAGGCTAGCTCGTGATGAGACCCCCTTTCCCTTGGTCATGCAACCAACAGTCACTGCCCTGGCGTGGTGACCAACTAATGGCAATGTCATATTGTTAGATACCCATGGACCTAATAGTTTGGCTCGTGATGAGACTCCCTATCCTCTGGTTTGGCCTTGTTTTATTATTTTTCCGGGTCCCTCTTGTTTCTTGCTGGGAATCTTTTTATTGCTTCCTTGGGGATCCATGGGCGAAGCATCTCGAGGTTTTATTTTTAGGATTTTATCTTTTACCATCTTTCTTTTACCTTCTGGGCCTTTAGCCCCTTCTTCCCACGAGATAAGTTGCAATCCTGAAAATAGGTCAACCCAATGTCTGGACAAGTGGAATGGGATAGGTGAGTGGGAAACAAGATGGAAAAGTGGTACTATAATGGGAGCGGACGATGGCTCTCAGAAAGCCCCCCCAGTGGAAAAAAAAAACCTACAGACATAGACTTTCTAGGGCACCCTGTTAATCCCCCCAAACATGGTCAAGTGGGCAAGTGTAAGATCCAAGCAGTTGTTAGAAATAAAAGGAAACATATGCATACATTCAATGGTTTTGATGATCAAAGTGACACATACCATGATACCCAGACTAATTACCTCTTGGATTAGGAACCTTCTCTAACACATGACCAAGACGATGGTGATGGATGTTGTTGTTGCTGACAAGATAAAGATGCTGGAAGAAAGAAAAGGTGGGCCCTCCAGGGCCATGCTAAAGTCACTCCTGCTCTCGGTACTCCATGTCTAGGACCTGTGGGCCTTGAGACATGATCTTCTAGTTATCCTTGAAAGTGGGGGATAACATAGCCCACACTAGGTGAACCACATATATCTATGTCTCTATTGTATTGTGTATCTTCTATGTTTTATTTCCGTATTTGTTTTATTTTATTGCTCTACAATCCTGTTTTTCTAACAACTAGTGGAGGCGAGCAGGCGAAGGTTTTAGAGGATGTTTTATGTCGGTTCTTTTATAAGTAAATAATGCACTGGTGTGTTTTATACAATAGGGGAATCAGTTCCCTCAAAACTAGTGCACCATAGCAGGGTTATTTCAATTAAAGAAAAATATTATCTTGTGTGCTACAAAAAAAATGACGCACTAGGAAATAATTACGCATCGTAATAACATTCTTTAAAAAATCTCCAGTGCACAACATAACACTAGAAGCACTGGTGTGCTATTAGTAGAGTGCACTGTTATATGGTTAAATAAAAAACATTTACGCACCAATGTAGGATTGTGTCAAAAAATATATTTTGGTGCACTCCATTGTATTATGCGCACTAGTGTGCACTAGTGCTCCAATATGGAGCACCGTGTTAAGGTTAATTTCCAAATTTACTCGGTGTTTTATGTAAAATCGATCACACCGAGGCTTCTATTATTATACCGCACGGTGTCATGCTTAAACAAAAATTTTGCACCATTGTATTTTTTCAAAAAATGTATGGCAATGCATTATGTAGTAGTAAACGCACCGATGTGCACATGTGCCCAAAAACACACACACTATGCTAGGACTGTTTTTAAAAGAATCTATAACCGGTGTGCTAATTAAACATGTTTGCCTCAGTGTGGTTGTTCATTGAGCGCACTAGAACAGGGTTTTATAATAACAAATTTGTCGAGGTAAAAATCATTTTTACCATTTTCAGTGTTGTAGAGCTCAAAAGAACTGGTGCAACCTTTTCCTATCTGAAGGGCCCTTTCGTCGGTGCTTTCCTTCCTTTTGTCTGTTGCTCGGTGCGTGAATTTCAAATTTTTCCAAACGGTGGGAGAATTTAGTTTTTTTTAGTATGTCGCAACCATGCCTCCTCGACGACAAAATGTCTAGGTAATGTCCTTGTTTCTTCATAACTTAAGTTTTCACCGTATTAAAATTTGAAATGGAGTGAAATTTTAAGTGTAAAAATAAAATAAAAAATGTGTGGTGTGTTCGAAGCGCTCGGCTCGCACCACCTACGGTGAGACCTAAAAATTTATAGGGCACACCACGTACCTTGTTATCTTTCTCAGTGGTGCGTTGGTAAACATAAACGCATTGATGCGTCCGTTTAAAGACGCACCAAATAAAATCATATAACCAATTGGCGGTGCGTCAAAGTACAGATACCGCATTGGGTCGTTAAAGTACATGGCACATTGCCCTTATCAGATATATGTTTACACAATGTGTTGGTAAAATTTTGCATCGGGGCATTCATGTTTACCAAATGGATCGTTGAGAAATGTAACATTGTGTTGCGGTGCACCCCGTAAATGTTTTGGTGGCATCGTACGCGGTGCGATAGTAACAACTGGAATGCACTGAAAAAAGTTCTGTACTCGGAAATTTGGAAAAAGTTTATGTGACTATGCGTCAATGTTCATTACATGCACTGATGTGTGTAGTGAACGTATACACACCGTTTTTTTGCTAATTTATAAATAATGGTTTATGTGTGTTAATATTTTAATTTTTTTTTTGGTTTAAGCGGTGCATAGGATAAATGTAACACACCGAGACATATGTGTTGTAGTGTAGCACCTTCGTGCAGTACTATTTTCCAATGCACCACATAACATAGTATAACATATTTTTTTTAGTGCGTTACTTTACACTAACGTATCATGGACGAATCTCACAATATATACGCACCGTTGATGGCACGTGACTGTTTTTTGGGTGCACCGATAATGCACTTAACTTATTTTTTGAAGGAAGTTTTTTTTCCGTATTTATAGATAAATTTACCATTCAATAGATTTCTTTTATGTTTTATGTATGAGTGAGGTTGATGTATTTCATATGTCAATCATGTAGAGACGTGAGCAAAGAGAGAAACAATAACAATAGGAGAAGAGGATGGACTTGTACAATGTTGTGCGTGAATGGGAGGCGAGGGAGAGGAAGAGGGATTTGTACCCTCTCCTTATTACTGCAACGACTCATGTTCTCTTGAGGGATGTAGGCCTCCTTAAGTACTATGAGGAGGATAAATTCCTTAAGGGGAACTCCGAGTTGTTGGTGCATTTGATCTATTGATGGGATGTCCATCAACAAGATTTCTGTGTGGGTCTGTATTAGTGGTACCATCCCACCGAGGAGGATATTTAGTTTATCACTGGAGGAGAGGGGAGGATTTTCCCCGGTTCCCAGATGTCCCAGTAGGTGTTTCAACTGAGATTCAAATCATGTAGTCTTAACAATATATTGTGGTTGATGTACTATCCCCAGCTGATTTTCAGGTGTCTGGTGGACAACTGAAAATCGCCTCTTTCAGTGCAAAGGAGGTTAGGTGCCTCCCACTGTTAGTGATTACCATAACCCACTTTACTAGTGATGGGTAGCACATTATCTGCCCCCCTTTGTATTATGTTGATTCCTGGGTACAGAGGCCATGGTGTATCAGATAGTTTGCCATTTTTTTGTAGCATTTTTGTATAATGCTAGATAAATGTCGTGCTATGATACATGGGAGGTCGAACTTCCCTTTTTCCTCAGAGTTGTTTTACTTATTTTTTGAGAGGTTTCCAGAGACGAGGGAAAATTTTGTCTGTCAACCTGCTAGGCCAAGGACTCATGTGTGTATGCACATGTGGGGGGAGATGATGCCCAAGAGGGGCTGACCGGAGTTTCCGACTAGTATTTCACTAGATTCACTAGGGCTACTAGTCAGTGGGAAAGACCACATGTTCGTCATGGTGCCATGTCCTTACGCAGGTTTGGATTGGCGAGGATGTTCGAACATCCTTTTCACACCAGATGAGCCACCAAATGATAGAGGTAATATATATATATTTTTTTAAATTAATATATTTTCATTTTATTGTCTTAATTAGAATAAAATTAATTCTAACATGTTCTTTAACTTATTTTATTAAATTGTTTAATGAATTAATTGTGTAATTATTGTTTTGTACTATATATTTTGCAGATATAGGAACTTTCATTGGGGATGTACCTCCTCCCCTAGCAGATGATGAGGAGGATATGATGCATGAGGCTGTGGTGGGTCAGGGTCCTCAGGTGCAAATACCCAATGACATGCGCCATAGGCCCGATACCAGGTTCATGTTGGAGTTGGGCAACTGACTCTCTGCACTTTTGAATGAGGTGGGAGTCTTCCCTTCCTTGATGCGAGACATCGGGGAATATCCTACGCTCTTGGATATTTGGAGGGAGATGTCGCGTGATTTGATGCCTCTTATGCGTCATATCGTCGGAGCTTCCAGGATACTAGCAGCGAGGAGGGCTCCTGATGATAGGAAAAACTCTTCTTCCAGTAC
>SNQJ01S0188029.1:0-18392 GCA_010110895.2 Picea sitchensis | reverse complement strand
GGGAGAAAACCACATAATGATTTTTCTTATATGTCTTGAAGAATTACATTCATTGGAAGCACCAAATTCCTTTGTTTTCCAGCTGCAACTGGAAGGAGGCTCCAACCCCCTAGTTTCTCAGGCTACAACCGGAAGGAAGATCCAACTCCCCAATTCTCTGGCTACAACCAAAAGGAGGCTACAACCCCCTCTGTTCTCCGGCTACAACCGGAAGGTGGCTAAAACCACTTGTCCTTGCCCCGTCCAACCACCCTGAAGTAGAAGTAGAATTATGGAACCACTGACAAACTATCATGGTGAGATATACCACTGTAAACCTGTACCAATAAATCTGAACCATGCATCAACCATGCATCAACCTGTACCTCAACTTGTACCATAAACAAATGCATCAACCATGCACCAACCTGTACCAAACAACCTGTAATCAACCTGTACCATAAACAAGTGCATCCAACCATGTACCAAGTATGTACCAATCATGTGTCAACTACTCATCAATTATGGCTCATCAATATGTACCAACATCATCAACTATACACAACATGTATGAGCCAACTCATCAACTACTTGTCTCAACCATGTACTCAACATGTACCTCAACCAAAAGCCCTCATCAATTTCATCATACAAATCTGATTTGTAGCTTTGTAATAGACCTGGTGTATATGATCATATTCCTGTAAACCCTCCTTAACTATAACAACAAGAGACTATCATTTTCATCAAACTTTTCTTTAGTCTTACTTTCCTAGTTTTGGATTAGTGAACAACCCTAACTTGAAGTAATCATAACTTTGTACCTATAATGTATAAAGATATGAAAATGATACACAATGTTCTTCAATGTGTTTTATGCAATTCATCCATGTGTCACTACTTGGAACCTCTCAGAAAATGAGTTATAGCAAAAAGGACATACCTTTCTGAATTCTGGCTTATTTTAGAGAGCAACCTTGTAGAGCGTACCCCACACGGATAACCCAAACCTTTGTGCTACGGGGATTTATTAAAGGGTTGACGTCAATGAAAACCAACCTTAATCAACAATATTATTACAGGTTTACGAGATCAGTTGAAAACAACCAAAGAAATTGAAGAAACGCGCAAGAGTCAGAAGCAGTACATGGAAGCAAAAATAGTATCACAAAAGGAAGAAGTGGAAAAGAGAGAGAATATATTGACAGATCATCTCAAGGAAATAACCGATGACTTAAATAAGCTTGAAGCATAATTTGGTCAAGAAGAGAAAGGACTTGAAAAATAAATTATCTCCTTGAAGATCCAACTTGAAGAAGAAAATAGAACAGAAGAAGTCATGAATATTCAAATGATGAAGAATGAAGAAGATGTTGAGAAGCTTGAAGAATAAGTTGTCACATTGAGATTTGAAATTGTCAAGATCAACAAGAACGTTGAAGAGACAAAAACATCCACATCAATAGTAGAAAATGAAGAGAAGCATTCCAGGTTTCCAGAAAAGAAGAATGAAGAAAAGAGAAAGAGTTATGTGGAAGTACTCAAAGGAAGGAATCATGATCAACATGAATCTAAGAAAAATGATAAAGATACATCTTCAAGAAGACCCTCCATATTCAAGCTACAAAGAATATTAAATCATGATCAACCAAGGTAGGCATTCAAAAGGACTACACCATTCACTCCTAGGTATGTAAATTTGTTTTATGGTCATTGTTTTTATTGTACTAACTTTGGACATAACGTTGCAGATTGCAGGGCTTATGGAAGAAATGTTCAAACAAGAAATACTTATGTGGCTCCACACAATATTGAATGTTACAAATGCCACAATTATGGTCACACAGATCATGATTGCAGAAGCATGATGAATACTTCCTTAAGAAATAACACTAATATCAGATATAAGAAGGTTTGGAAAAGAAAAAAAGAACAAGTAAAGGAATATCAAATGAATGAAGGACACCCATAAGTCATACTCTCAATATTGGCAATAGTATGAGATGAAGACAAATCTACAAAGAAAAGGGAAGATGTCAGATACATGAAGGTTTGGAGAATAAATGAAAAACAAGAAGAATAGGTGAATGAAGACCAAGTCCCAGAGATCTTAGGATTTGCAGTAGTGCGAGAAAGAAAAGAAGAGCAAGTAAATAAAGAACATACCCAAGATATTTCACTTTCATGAATCGCAGTGAAAGATCAATCCACAAGAAAAAAGGAAGAAGTCATATTTCAGAGATATGATGAGTCTACAAACGAAGAGGAAGATTACTTCGCATCAGAGCGGGTATTTTTCTGAGCCATCTGGCTTGGAGACTCTTAGTAAATATATATATATTGAACAGGGGGAGTCAATACAATAACTACTATAGATTAGAGAGCCATCCTTCAAGCAGATGAAGTATTAGCATAGACAGATTCATAGAAGTTAGCTAGCAGAAGTACAAAATGATAGATTGATCGATTGAGAAAGAAGTGTTCCCACACAGGTGTCAGTTGGACGCTACACATGCAGAAGCTTATGATTTTGTTCAGGAAGAGATGTTTTCAGTATAGGTTGGTCTACACATGAAAAGTTTGGTTTGAAGGGGAGACATTTGATATGTGATGATCAGTTGCAACTGTATAGTACAATGACAGCTGGGTCATCATAGTGGACAATTGAGTAGCAGAGTTATGAACAGTTTGTGACATACAGATAGAGTTGGATTCATGGTATGTTTAGCAGGTACATAAATTATGGGACAAAGAATATGCATAGCAAAATATTTATGATTGGAATCAATGGAATTAGTTGGTCACAAAAAGGCAAGTAGTGAAAGACACAACATAACAAGGAAACAAAAACCATTAATATAAGCTACAACATCAAAAGAAAATCATTGAACAGTATGGTCAAGTGAACATGACAAATGAATGAAGAAAACAAGTAATGAATGATTTTTATATATGTCAATGAATTTCAAGAGGAAGCACCAATGGACAATAAGCAACATTGGAAGAGAGAAAATGAAACTTTTCATAGGTATCCCTACATTGATCTACACAACATCTTGTAGAGAAGGAAAATCATCGGAGAGAGAGATCCAGAAAGGAAGATCAATAACATACAGACAGGGAGACATACCCACATGGGGAACTATTCTCTTGCCCATGACTGGTTAGAAAAGGTTCAATGTTAGGAGAAGACATATCGATAGGAGGAGTTAACCATTGGTCAAAGAATGAGAGAAAGAATAGATGCGTGAAGACATCGGGAGCAACCCCAAGGGGAGATAGCCTTTGACATTCATGTCAAAGGGGGAGAGTGAGAAACATTGATGAGGAGCGATGGTCACAAGGGGAGCATGAGCATGAGTGTTGGCATGTCTAAGTGTTTCCATCAATGTTGTTGTTGCCATCAATGTCAAAGGGGATATTGTTGGACAACCAGTTTGGACAATTGGTTGTCATTGATGTCAATCCTTAGAGATTGATGTCAACACTTGGAGATTGATTTCAACCCTTGGAGATTGATGTCATCCCTTAGAGAGGTCTAGAGATGTGGATGAGATTTTCGAACGAGACAATTGATTTTTGGACGAGACATTTGTATGATCAAGATTGATGGTGAGTTAGTTGGGTGCATTTGAAGAAGCCTACATGAAGCCCAAGAGGTGTGGTTATGGAACCCAATTTTTTTTAGGAATATGGACATGAAGGACAGTGCAAATGTAGGCAAGACCCTCATAGATGGATAATACTCGTCGTGTATTTTTCAGTGATATGTGGAACGACACGCGGTTCCTCACGGTTAGGGAGATATGGCCTTGTAAAGATGGAAGCCCTGAAGAGTGGTCAAGAAGCCCCTAGTTGGTTACAAGTCATGGTCAAAGGGTAAAGTGGTTGTAACAAGAAACCCCTAAAATAAGGAAAGAGGTTACCTAGCATTAGTATAAATACACCTCAAAGAGTTTCTCATTTACATACACACACTTACATTGAATATCTATCTTATGAATGTTATGGTACATTTTTTGGCAAATATATTAGTGAATCTAAGGTTGAATATGACGTATCAAGTCTGAGTCATCGAAGGTCTGAAGGAGTGAAAGTTTCAGAGTTGCATAAAACTAGAAACCCTAGTTTTCTAAGGTTATACGCGGGCTGTTTAAGGACAGGTCACGTACATAAGCGACCTGTAGAAGGACATGTCATGTACATCCACGGGCTACAGGGGGACATGTTGCGGATCTAAGGAAAAGTTTTGAAGAAGAATGTTTGGTTGAGTTGCAACAAGGTTTGATGGTACAACACAATTGTTACAGGGTCTGAGATGGTATGCTTAAGGTTTTCATGAGTAAAAGTATGTCATTTATGTATTTGTTTGAGGCTTGTATCTTGGATAGTATGACACATACTTAAGGCATATCTTGGAGGCCCTTGAAGGTACATGATTGCATATGGTTGAGGTGATTTTGTTACATGCTTGAGACACACTCTTGGTACTTGATACATGGTTATCATGGTTCATTGTTAGAGAGACATCTTTGTGATATTGACATATACTTGATGCTTAAGTTATGGTACATGGCATGATTGCGAGTGATATGGTATATGATTGAGACACATTTTATGGTATATGGTATATGGTATGGTACATGTGTTGGTACATGGTTGAGACACATTTTATGGTATATGGTATATGGTATGGTACATGTGTTGGTACATGGTTGAGACACATTTTATGGTATATGGTATGGTACATAGTTGATGTACATGGTTGGTACATTGTTTGGTACATAGTATGGTACATATTGATGTACATATTGATGTATGGTACATGTTTGGTACATAGTATGGTTGTTGTACATATTGATGTATGGTACATGTTTGGTACATAGTATGGTTGTTGTACATATTGATGTATGGTACATGTTTGGTACATAGTATGGTACGAGCACATATCTTATGATGATATGTTGTTGATCTTGGTGCATGCTTGCTAAAGGCATGTGTTGGTGATGTTGAGTATATGGTTTGAGATATGCTCTCAATGATCTTGGCATGAGGTGCATGCAGATGAGAGCAGATATTGTTTTGTAGATGAGACATTGACATTTTGGACTGGTTGTTGTGATAGTGATAGTGATAATGACAATGGTAGTGACAGTGACAGTGGCAGTGGCAGTGGCAGTGGCAATGATTGTGATAGTGACAATTGGTCTACACTTATATTTCAGGGCGGTAAGACATGGAAAGGAAAGGGGGTTGTAGCCTCATTTTGGTTGGAGTCGGAGAATCAGGGAGTTGGAGCTTCCTTTAGGCTGGATCCTAAGAACATGGGGTTGTAGCCTCCTTCTGGTTAGAGCCAAATAATTCAAGGAGTTGTAGCTTCCTTTAGGTTGGAGCCTGAGAATCATGGCGTTGTAGCCTCCTTATGGTTGGAGCCAGATAATTTAGGGAGTTGTAGCTTCGTTCAAGTTGGAGGCTGTAAATAGGGGGTTGTAGCCTCCTTCCAGTTGCAGTTGGAGAAATTGAAAGTTGGTGCTTCCAATGAGTGTATTCTTTGATATATAAGAAAACACTATGTGGTTTTCTCCCATTTGAGTTTCCACGTAAATTCTTATGCACTATGTACTTGATGTGATGTTGCTTATGTTTATATTCTCATGATATATTGATGATATACTGTTGATTAAGTTGAAATTTATATATTATGGTTAAAAGTGATAAAAGTGCTCATACTAATGCACTCCCTCTTAGTATTCTAACACACTTAAACTAAGAAAAAATATTATAGAAACCAAGACACTAAAAAATATAAAATAATAAATAGCATAGCATAGTTAATGAATAACAATAAAATATAATATTAAAATAAAAAAAGATACATAATAAAAAATAATTATTACCTCATATTATATCCAACAAACTTTTAAGACCAAAGTTAGTTTAAGAAAAATATATGTTTAAATATTGCTAATTTTCTATCTCATTTTATATTATAACCAAACTTAAATTATGTTTAAAACATGAATCCAAAATCATAAAAAATGTTAATAGTAAGAGAAAAACCCACTTATAAAAAAGAAAAAATGATGATATAAAATCATTAAGTTTGAGAGGCCTAGAATTCCACAAGTTGGTTGGTATGTGCACAAACTCTTCACATTCCTGATCATTTGGCTTATATAGTGATGGCGAATATGATTAAACTAGAAACGCTAATATTGGAGGGAGGTCCATTAAACAACACATGCATGCACCTCATGTCTAAGATGCTTCAATTCAATGTTCAACAACTAACCGTTGATGTAATCGACAACACTCCTCTTCATTTTTTAATGTTTCATCGCATTTAATGTTTGTTAGATCACAATAAACGTGTATGCCTTATGGGATCTCCATAACTTTAAAAATATTATTTTATTTGAAATCACATTTGCATGACTTCCAAGCTAACATCTTATATTATTCCATAACGATCCTCTATTAATCAACAAAAAGATGGAATCTTTTTGTTCCTCTCTCAATCGAATCGAGATTTTATCATTTATAGAAGTCAACGCATTGGACAAACAATTTAAAAGAATTAAGAAAAATGGCATGCCAAACTTATTCCCTCCCTCTTATATATCTAAACACATTGTTTGCTCAAGAGTTTAAAAATGTGTTGTTTAAACATTTTTATATGAATTGGGCGAAACATATTTTGATGAAATTGTGTTGTTTAAATTGAATTTTTGAATGTATAAATGGATTCAACACCTTGAAAAACTCTTGGGGCATTCGATTTATACAAATTTAATCACTCAAATCTGAAGTCCCAATAATTTTGGTTGGATTTAAGACAAAATTGATAAAAAAATATGCCCTTAAAAATGCCAAATTTCGAACGTTTAGACTACGCTCTTCAAAAATGGGCTACATCATGTCTTGCTTAAAGTTAATAATTACAAATTTGCTAAATAATGCTATATTAGTTATGGTCGATGATGATGGTGGTGATGGTGATAGTGATGGTGATGGTGGTTATTACCAACTGTGATGATGATGGTGTTCATGATATTGATGATCATGGTGGGGATGAGGACAATGAAAAATAATAAGGAATTAATTAGTAAACACTTTAAAATTTTATATGTATGTTCGAAAAAATTGGGAAGAAGTTTTCCTAAATTTCCATAGGTTAACAAATTAAAAAATATGATATTGTAACAAATATTTTGAAATCGAACAAATTTTCTACAACAATTATGTTAATAAAATGGAAATCACAATAATCTCATCTTTATCACACTCTTTTATTTCAATTTATTTACTTTTACTTACTTAAAATTAACATAATTTACAACTTAACCAAATTTTCAACACATTAAAAAACAAAGTGTGACTAATGCCTTGATTTTAAATGAACATAATGTACAACTTAACTAATTTTTCAACACATTAAAAAATGTCGTAGGCTAAACGTTTTACGAAATGATGATTTTTTCCGGGGACATTTACCCGAAATCCAGTGAGAAATTGTTGGATTCGTAGATTTAAGTAATTATTTCTGTTAATCCAAATGTCCCAACAAATTTTCAGCATGTTGTATCCATTTCTAAATACATAAATGAATTTTGAACAACAAAAATAATGATTCGTATAAATTTATATAATCATCATTTTGTAAAACAACTAAACAACATCTTAAAAACAAAGTGTAAACAATCTCTTGATTTTAACTTACATCTAATTCATTCGTATCAAAGCATTACCATTCTCACTTCTCTTCCACTTTTTAAACATTCTTGAAGTTAAGTGGCTATGTACACATATCCTCATTGTTATTTGAGTTCTCTTCCACTTCTTGAAGTTAGATGGCTACTCATCCCTAATCATTTGACTTATGATGAATTTGACTAATCTTTAAACCAAAAATATAACTTGATGTATTTTACTTGGAGGGAGGTCTACGATTGTGTCTTAACTTTGCCATACATACACATCATGTTTATGTTTATTTTAAGCAACGAGGCTTCTCCATTATGGCAATTCTCAGTGAATTTAGGTTCTCCATCATCAAAGGTAAAGGAGAGGTGGTTTTTAATTATCTTTATTAATAATAGTAGAATTATTGATAAGAGAGGTAGCTTAATAACTATGATTGAAAGATTTGTAAAAATTTGAATTTTGTGAAGTTAAGCTTTTTCATCAATTAGTTTTGGGGTAAATGACCTCTTTAATTTGATGTGATAAATCCTCGTAGTATCAACAATTATATCAAATGTATTCAATTCAAGTATAAAGTATTCTTATAAAGCACTTTTATTTCTCCAACATGGATGAAGTACTCATTATTCTACCAATTGCTTCTTAATTGTTGTTGCACAATTATGTCTAAAAAGTATGCAATATTTAGAAGTTATTTGTTGGGTCCTATGTAACAAGTTAAAGTTTGAGCACCCATGCAGATAAACACTTGGGTTAGTGTCTACAATAAACGTTTTTGGATTTTATGGTAAGATGTATAACATTTAGCCCAAGGAGTTATCCCAATCAATTGTTGTCAATGTTGTTAAGTATTTGATTAATTCCATGGTGTCTAGTTCGAATTTCCTTAAGTGAGGTGCACTAGTTTACACTAATGAATTTATTAGAGATGCTATATATGAATGTGGAAAAACATCCCTTAGATTTCCCTATTAAATTTACCTTACAAAAAAAACACATAACATAGTCAAGAAATTTATTGTAGACAACATTGAGGCAAATGTATCATCAATTATGTGTACGTCTATTATTTTGAAAGAGTTCAAATCTAATGTCTAAGTCATTAAATTTGAAGGCAATATGATTTGGCACGATGCTTGTGCGACCTTGTTGTGGCTAGTTAATGTGCTTTAGCAATGGGGTTAAAGTACTATGATAGATTGTTTGCTTATATCATTTTTATTTTTATTAGTACCTACCAAAGTAGGTACTACAATAACTGATACAATGTCAATGTGGTTGACTTGACATTACTTACCTCTTTTTGAAAAAGATTTCCTCATGTTTTTTGAAACATCTATTAATTGAATTTTAAAAAGTAAAACAATTTTTCTTTAACAATGTCATGGATGGAATTTCTTATTGGTTCAAGCATCATGATGGGACTTAATTGCCCACATTGCAAGCTTTTTTTTCCAATATTTGTCAGTCTTCTAACATAATTTAAAAACAAAAAATTCCAAAAACTAATGACTCACCAATACACCCAAGATTTATCTCTTTAATTAAGTGTCAGAGTGCATTAATGCTTAGTTGTAAATTTGTAATATAAATTTCCATATTATAGTGTTCTCTCTAATATGTGGTATTAATTGATACTTGAATTTCTATTAGACACAATATTGCAATGCTATTTAAAGTGAAGTATTAATTGATACATGAATTTCTGTTAGATACAATATTTTTGACGCACTTGTTTTAACCAACAAAAGAACATGACATTTCCCAGATTGGGTGCTCAAGACAAAATTTGACGAGGGGGTTGCTCCCCGAGGTCCTCCGCTGTCTACCCCCCATATCCATTCCCTCGACACCTAGCCCTCCCCTCCCTTATTAATTTTATGTGCCATCAAACTCCTTCATGCTCCTACTTGCTGGCATCCTTAGCCTCACGAATGAATATGCTCCTCAATCTCCTCTCTCTAACATCAATAATCCTCTTGGGAGTCAAAACCAATTGTCCTTCCTCATCTAGTGGAGGAAGATCTATTGAAGGGGTGACCTGCTATCCCAACACCTTCTTGAGGAAAGAAACATGAAAAAACGTTGTGGATTCTACTACCCTCAAGAAACTCCAGCTCATAGTCTACCTCTGCGACTCTCCTGATCACCCTGTATGGTCCATAGAAGCGAGGTTTCAGTTTTTCCGCGCCACTCTTCTTTAGAAAAGACTGCCTATAGGGATGAAACTTGAGAAAGACTAAATCCCCAACCTCAAATTTGCGCTCCATCCTGTTCCTATTTGCATACATCTTCTACTGATTCTGAGCAACCTCCAAGTTCTCCTTTAGGACTCTCAAGATGTCATGGCTCTCCTGCAACCAATATTTGGCCTTTGGGGCCTAGCTCTATGCAAACACAAAATCAACAAATGATGGGGCATCGTAGCCATACAATGCCTTGAATGGGCTCATCCCAATGGACATGTGATGAGTGGTGTTGTAGCAATGCTCCTTTAGATGCAACCGCCTTATCCATGCCCTTTGCCGCCATTACACATAGTTCCTTAGGTACCCCTCAATCCACATGTTTACTATCTTGGTCTGCCCATCCATTTGGGGGTGATAGATGGTACTAGGTGTCAACTTTGTCCTAGATAATCTGAATAGCTCTTGCCAGAATGTGTTGATAAACATGTTATCTCGATCGCTGACTATGTTCCTCGAAAGACCATGTAGTCTGAACATCTCCATGAAGAATATGTTTGCTACCTAAGATGAGCTATACTTTGAAGGAATGGAGAATAAGTGCACATATTTGTTCAACATGTCCACCACTACATAGATATAGTCCCTATCCTGTACTTTCGACAACTTTGTAATGCAATCCATGGAAATGCTCTCCCACTTCTTCTATGAAATCGAAAATGGTTGAAGAATTCCTGCAGGGTGTGTAATCTCTAATTTGTTCTACTAACAGGTCATGCAATATCTCACATATCGAAGCACATCCTCCTTGATACCCTTCCAAGAGAATCTCTCCTTCACTTGAGTATAGGTATTCAGATACCCCAGATGCCCTGCCAGTGGTGCATCATGTACTATCCTCAAAATCTTGTCCTTGAGTATGGAATCAGGGGCATGATAGATCCTGTCTTTGTAGTAGATGATGTCATCCACTACTCTGTACCTATAATCTTGGATAATTCCCTCCCTCATCTTGCAGGCGAAGATATTCTTGGAGTACTCCACCAAGAGAATGGACTTCCAGTCCACTGAGATCTCTGTAATGGAGAAGACTGCAGGTCTCCTGGATAGGGAGTCAAAAAATATGTTATTTTTTCTCTTTGCGTACTCAATGTCAAAATAATATGCATGTACCTTACTTACCTATTTATGCTTCCTCTCGTTCAGGTCTCGATGCTCCAAGAAATATCTCAAGCTATTGTGGTTAGTCCTAACCACAAAGCATCCTCCCACCATGTACTGTCTGAAATTGGCCAATGCATGCATGATGGCCAACATATCCTTATCATAGATAGGATAGAGCTTCTCTTCCCCCCTCAACTTCTTGTTCTCAAAAGCTATGCGGTGTCGATTCTACATCAACAGTACTCCTATCCCTTCACCAGATGTGTCACACTCCAGTACAAATGGCCGTGAGAAATGTGGGAGTGATAACATGGGGACAATTCTCATCACATTCTTCATTATGTCGAATGCTACCTACGCTTCCTCTAACCATCTGAACACTCCCTTCTTGGTAAGGTCCATCATTAGCGCATCCAACTGTGAATGTCCCTTCAAAAAGTGTCTGTAGTAGTTGCATATCCTGAAGAACCCTCACAACTTTGTAAATGATTTGGGGGTCAATCAATATAAAATCATATGGGTATTCTCTTGATGCACCTTTACTTCCTCGAAAATAATCACGTGCCCCAAATAGAGAATTTATGTCATCCCAAACTTGCACTTTTCCTCCTTGGAAAAAAATGAATTCTCCTCCATAATACTAAGAATCCCATCCACATGCCTCAGATGTTCCTCCCAAGTCCCTTTGTATATCAATAGATCGTCAAAGAACACTAGTAAGAACTTCCTCAACTCTGTGTTGAAGATATGGTTCATACATGATTTGAAGGTGGCTGGTGCATTAGTCAACCCAAAGGGCATGAATAGAAACTCATAATTCCCATAGTGACATTTGAATGTTGTCTTATGGATGTCCTCCTCTCTGACCTGGATTTGATGGTATCTGATCGAATATCAATCTTCGAGAAGTACACTGCCCCATGCAACTCATCAATCAACTCATAAATCTTGGGTATTGGGTATTGGTTCTTAATGGTCTTCTTATTCAATGCCCTATAGTCAATGCACACCATCATCGTGCTATCCTTCTTATTTACCAATACCACTTAAGAAGAGAAGGGACTAGAGCTAGGCTTGATGTGCCCCATATCCAATAACTCTTGTATCACATTCTCTATCTCGTCCTTAAAATTATTTGGATGCTTGTATGGTGTTATGATCATAGGCTTCACACCCTCCTCTAACTCAATAATATGCTACAATCCCCTGTTAGGTGGTCTTTGTACTGGTAGTGGCCCAAACACTTTGTCATGCTTCCCAAGAAACTCTTGTATTTCCGCATGATAATGTTGATGATCATGTGATGGCTTCTGCATGGTGATCAAATATTCCACTGTGCAAGCCACATCCCCATATCTAAAAATGGCCTCCATGTGCTTGTTTGACATGATCATGGGAACTCTGGTGGACATACCTCTTAGAACAACCCACTGACCTTCCTTGTCCTTGAACTCCATGCTCATCTCCTGATAGTTCATTTGTATATCTTTTAGTAAGTATAGCCACTGGAAACCTAATACCATATGAGTGTCTGCCAAATATACAACATAAAATTCTTCGGTCGACGTGTAGTTACCTAATGTCACATCCAATTCCATGATCCTCTAAGTAAATGTCATGTTGTAGCCATCTGCAACTACCACATCAAAACCCCTTAAAATCCTCTATTGTGATGTGTCTCCTAGTGACAAATGTTTCATCAATGAAGTTGTGGGTGGTCCCACCATCGATCAGTGTTGTAACTCTCTGCCCCTGCAAAATTCCTTTGATATTGAAGGTGTAATACTTGGGAACTCCTGAAAGTGTGGCAATGGTCACTTTCTTGACACCTTCCTGCAACTGTGCTTGTGTCGTAACCTCAGGGTGTGATGGATTTGCCTCACCATTTCTCTTCTCGCTATCATGTGCGTGAACTACCTCGTTCTCACCATCATCCTCTTCATCAAAAATTACCTTTATGTAGTGTACTTTCCCTTTTCTAATGCATCGGTGACCCGAATCCCAAGGTTCCTTACAACTAAAGAAAATTTTCTTCCTCTTTATCTCCCTCAGAGTTTCCTCATCCATACTGTCCTTCCCTATCCATGGATTCTGGGGAAAATTCTTCTCCTTACCACCCTTCACTCATGAGATTCTCCCTCCAAGTGAAGGGTGGAAAATTTGAT
This sequence comes from Picea sitchensis, assembly GCA_010110895.2. Lineage (NCBI taxonomy): Eukaryota > Viridiplantae > Streptophyta > Pinopsida > Pinales > Pinaceae > Picea > Picea sitchensis. The sequence continues at coordinate 5,194 of SNQJ01S0188029.1, read as the reverse complement.
TGCCTCTTCCTCGTTCATTGGGTTAAGTTGGAAATAAGTGTCCAACTTTTGCACCCACGCCTTGGCTGTGCTCCTAGAAGATTTGTCAAAAGATGGGATAGTCAGCCTACCCACCTTGCACATGAGATCAAATTTCTGTTGGTGTTGCGCTACTCTGTTCCACTCCCTAGGTTCATTCCTCTACTTAAGGTTGTAGAATTCCTGATAGGAAAAGGCCTCCAAGAAATCTTCTTCTAATGCCTGATACTCCTTGTAGGTGGAGGTAACGTCAAGCTCCTAATTTGTCTGCTCATGTGTTCTTGTAGGTTTCTCTGCAAGGAATCGTGGAAATAGGGGCCTAAGAATCCTTCTTCTCCCACTCTGAGATGGTGTATGGATATTTTTACCCTCTGCATGAGTCCTACCTCCTCTGTGGTTTCCCTCTAAATGGTTTCCACATTAAAAGGAAAATACCCTCTGGCGGAGGTTTTTGAAGATGCCTCAATGAAAATAGCCCAAAAATCTGTTTATAGCGGATGATACTAGTGTTGGTTGTGGAGCCTTGTTATATTCTTGATTTAGAGGACTTTATTTTCAGCTATGTTTATACCTCATGAAGAATGTACACCTCGGAAGAATGTACACCCCTCCAAGCGGGGGGGTCGCAGGGGGGGCTTGCCTTGTAAATGTATATTGTAATTTCATAGTCAATCTTGACCATTCATCATTAAGTCACATATCTAATGGTAGAGATTATTTTTGGGTTTTTTTCCCTAGAAGGAAACTCTCTTTCTTTTGTATGAGGCCATTTGTATTGTGATTGTGTATTGTATTGAATTGTATGTATTCTAAGAGAGGAAACTGTGAGAGAAAGAAGAGGAAGTTACAATGTGTGTGTTGTAGGTTGTATCCCTTCATTTTGCTGGATAATAAAAAGGAAGAACCAAACAATTTCTTTGGTGGATGTATCATGTTATCGCACAGTTTGTAGCAAGGATAAAAGACCGAGGTTTGAAGATCAAACTAGTGTAATAGGAACCAATCCCACCCAATGTCACCACAATGGGATGGTTCTTTCTCTTTAGGGAGGTGACGCCTAGGGGAGATGTCCCCGGTGACCTGGGGTTTTGAGAAGGCAAGAGGATTAAAAGACAAAGATAGATTTCCCCCTCACAAGTCACCACCAAGTAGATAGTCCCGACTAAAAAACTAATAATAAAGTAAAACCCCCAAAGATATACCTGCCTGAGACAAAGAAACAAAAAAACGATATATGCAAGCTAATTCGATGGGTTAGTACTTCATATAAATGGATGACTATTTGATGAACATATAAGCAATTTTAGCAATAAATATTGACGAAGTCAATGTTTATAGATAGCAATGAAAATTGTCACTTCACCAATAAATAATGGAACAATATGGCATTCAAAGTAATAAATCAACACTTCATTTAATTTATGCCTTTAATCATTATTCAATTGCTTATAAAACAAAACGTTTGCTGCACAAAGGTGTTAATAGTAGGGAATGATGTCAGCATATAGGGTTAGAGGGTTAGTTCTAGGCTAGGGTTAGTTAGGTTAGGGTTTGATTAAAAGTGTTGAGAGTTGTTTGTGATAAAGGTCATTTCAGCGCATGAGGTCTCTTTAGATCAATGCCTTAGGGTTAATGGAGTCAAATAGTGGAAGACACAAGAGATGAAGGAGGAAAAGGTAAGTAGGTCAAGGACTAGAGGGAGAGGATTTGGAGTGTTGCTAGAGCAAGGCACCAAAGTCAAAACCCTAGGGGAGAGAGCTCACCTTGGTGTAGGTAAACTAGGTCTCGGTGCTCTCTCCTCCTTCCTTAACTCAATGGAAAAAACGACTAGCTGAAAGATGAAGCATAAAACCAAGACTAGAGGGTTTGATGAAGCAAGGTTTTGCTACAACAAGGCCTTTTCAGAAAACCCTAGAGAAAATTGGCCCTAAGTGTAGTAGACCTAGGCTTAATGTGTCTCTCTCTTCTTAGCTTACAGGAAGTATGACTAGCAATAAATGAAGAGGTGAAGGGAGTGTAGCAACGACTAGGCTCTTTCCTTCTTCAAATGGCTGAAAACTTTCTCTCAATGGGGACATGAGACAATGAAATACTTGTGTGATTGTCACCTAGGGTTTTGTTTAGAAAAATCATAAACATATGCAATAAATTAAACTACAACCATTCATTCAAGAAGTTTTGCAGAAAAATACTTACAATTCACCAAGAAGAAGCAATACAAACCTTAGTTGTAACATATTCCATTAAGAGAAAAGCCAAAATATGCCAAAAGAGTCCTCTTTCAACAAATGCGCATCACTAAATCATCCAATAACCCAAGATAGGGTGCAAATTTCAGACCTCCTTATGGAGTGAGTAAGTTTTTTTTTTAAATGAAGGTGAAAATGCTTCATTTATACCATTCGATGACCTAATTTTACATTTTAGGTCATGTAAAAAGGCCAACAAGGCCAAAATACTAAAATCATACTGTTTTACATTGAATTGTCAAATTAAAACCCTAATCAAGCTGAAAAGAGACATGAAGCCCCTCCAAAGGAGATGTTAGCCCGTTTTTAGGGAAAATGAGGCATCCTAGAGCAAAACGTTAGCCCTCCTTGGGCTCCTCCATCATGCCACACGTGCCAATACTACCCAGTCTGCCTCCCAAGACGCTCAATAGGTTGGATGATGTCATGGTCATCAAGGGTGATGTCCCAGGCCTTCCAAGGCCAACGTTCCACTGAAAGAGGGTCAATCCCCCTAGGTCAAGCTCTGCCAAAGTGCCTCTTGTGGAACGTCTTATTCTCTAGTGCAAAGCCCCCGATCCATCTCTATCCTGTCTCTGCCCCCTGATGGGATCTCAACGTTCACCTGATGGGATCTTCAGCCCCATGGAGGTTCGAATTGATCATCTCCCCATGTGTGCTGGTCCAAAATGGATCATATCAATGTCAATCACATCTCATCATCAATATTATTAAACATGTGCATAAAATCCCGAATACATCAGTTAACAACTCAAAGATGTTACACAAGCCTACAATACAAGTCTAGAGAAAAGGACAAGGCGTCCTATTGGTCTAGTGTCCACATAAGAAGGAAAGTTCCCGGAAGAAACCTCATCCAAGCCATGTAAGTGGGTGATGTGGTCAGGGGATATCCAAACATGTGGGTGTAGTGAGGTCCAAGGATGAAAAAATGTTACCTGTGGGTGCCTTTGTAGAAGGCGAGTTGTACCTGTCATGGATGCATTTTTTCCAAGCCCATTCTTTCCTTTTATTCTTCATTCTTTTATTCTTTTATATTTTATTGATTTTTGTTCAAGATCTAATCAGAGGACACTGCCCTGGCGTGGTGACTAGTGGTGACAGCATTACCCACAAGTATTTTCACATAAATGAGAAGGCTAGCTCGTGATGAGACCCCCTTTCCCTTGGTCATGCAACCAACAGTCACTGCCCTGGCGTGGTGACCAACTAATGGCAATGTCATATTGTTAGATACCCATGGACCTAATAGTTTGGCTCGTGATGAGACTCCCTATCCTCTGGTTTGGCCTTGTTTTATTATTTTTCCGGGTCCCTCTTGTTTCTTGCTGGGAATCTTTTTATTGCTTCCTTGGGGATCCATGGGCGAAGCATCTCGAGGTTTTATTTTTAGGATTTTATCTTTTACCATCTTTCTTTTACCTTCTGGGCCTTTAGCCCCTTCTTCCCACGAGATAAGTTGCAATCCTGAAAATAGGTCAACCCAATGTCTGGACAAGTGGAATGGGATAGGTGAGTGGGAAACAAGATGGAAAAGTGGTACTATAATGGGAGCGGACGATGGCTCTCAGAAAGCCCCCCCAGTGGAAAAAAAAAACCTACAGACATAGACTTTCTAGGGCACCCTGTTAATCCCCCCAAACATGGTCAAGTGGGCAAGTGTAAGATCCAAGCAGTTGTTAGAAATAAAAGGAAACATATGCATACATTCAATGGTTTTGATGATCAAAGTGACACATACCATGATACCCAGACTAATTACCTCTTGGATTAGGAACCTTCTCTAACACATGACCAAGACGATGGTGATGGATGTTGTTGTTGCTGACAAGATAAAGATGCTGGAAGAAAGAAAAGGTGGGCCCTCCAGGGCCATGCTAAAGTCACTCCTGCTCTCGGTACTCCATGTCTAGGACCTGTGGGCCTTGAGACATGATCTTCTAGTTATCCTTGAAAGTGGGGGATAACATAGCCCACACTAGGTGAACCACATATATCTATGTCTCTATTGTATTGTGTATCTTCTATGTTTTATTTCCGTATTTGTTTTATTTTATTGCTCTACAATCCTGTTTTTCTAACAACTAGTGGAGGCGAGCAGGCGAAGGTTTTAGAGGATGTTTTATGTCGGTTCTTTTATAAGTAAATAATGCACTGGTGTGTTTTATACAATAGGGGAATCAGTTCCCTCAAAACTAGTGCACCATAGCAGGGTTATTTCAATTAAAGAAAAATATTATCTTGTGTGCTACAAAAAAAATGACGCACTAGGAAATAATTACGCATCGTAATAACATTCTTTAAAAAATCTCCAGTGCACAACATAACACTAGAAGCACTGGTGTGCTATTAGTAGAGTGCACTGTTATATGGTTAAATAAAAAACATTTACGCACCAATGTAGGATTGTGTCAAAAAATATATTTTGGTGCACTCCATTGTATTATGCGCACTAGTGTGCACTAGTGCTCCAATATGGAGCACCGTGTTAAGGTTAATTTCCAAATTTACTCGGTGTTTTATGTAAAATCGATCACACCGAGGCTTCTATTATTATACCGCACGGTGTCATGCTTAAACAAAAATTTTGCACCATTGTATTTTTTCAAAAAATGTATGGCAATGCATTATGTAGTAGTAAACGCACCGATGTGCACATGTGCCCAAAAACACACACACTATGCTAGGACTGTTTTTAAAAGAATCTATAACCGGTGTGCTAATTAAACATGTTTGCCTCAGTGTGGTTGTTCATTGAGCGCACTAGAACAGGGTTTTATAATAACAAATTTGTCGAGGTAAAAATCATTTTTACCATTTTCAGTGTTGTAGAGCTCAAAAGAACTGGTGCAACCTTTTCCTATCTGAAGGGCCCTTTCGTCGGTGCTTTCCTTCCTTTTGTCTGTTGCTCGGTGCGTGAATTTCAA
>SNQJ01S0188028.1:872-18392 GCA_010110895.2 Picea sitchensis | reverse complement strand
AATTCTTTTCTTTTAAAGTAGAAGAATGTTGATGATATTAGCATTATTGGTGGAGCAAACTTGCCCTAATTAAAAAAAATTCAAGAAAATTACCAACAATGCACTATTGTTAACTTGAGAGATCTCCTCATGGCGATGAAGAATTCATTAGAATTCTTTATGAGCTTATTTATCCCTAGCAAGAGAAAACACAAACCTAGAAATTATTCAACCTGAGAGAAGTTCCAGAACCAACAAGTTAAACAAAGGGATGGATCCTTAGGCCTTAGCACAGAGGAGACCAAAGGCAAGGTGAGAAAACCAAAACCAACCAAATTTACTGCCACCACAAAGCACTCAAAATTTTCATATTGAAGCTTTGGACCATTTATGATATTCCAATTAATATGAACCTAAAAATCCCCTACAAATTTATTAGAATGAAAAGGCCAAGATTTTAGAACTTGCCTTACTGGTTCTCTGAGTTTAAAATAACAAGATGTTCCAGCCATTGGAAATGATTCGCTTCCTTGTGCTTTGCGCCACCCACACTGGAAAACCTCTATAGTCCTCTTCTTCAGAATTGGCACAACCTCCCACTAGCTTGGGCCTAAAGATGGAGTAGAACAAAACTTCCCAGAGCCTAGACGCATATACCCCCACTTGAGAGCATGAGGTATACACAAGACCCTCCATCAAGACCACCTACACAACCACCATCAAAACTAGACAAGGGGCTAACACGAATACTTCCACCAAAACCACCACTGAAATGATAGTTGAGAAGAATAGAACCAGTGCCACAAAGCCTACTAAATATCCCTGCAAAAATCCCAAAACTTTCATTATCCCACATCTTTGAATCCAAAACTTTAAATGGGATTGAATTGCCATGAACATTACCTGCAAATGCATATGAACTAGGGGAACAAATCTCCACCCTTCATCCTTCTCAAGGCACATATTGTTGATTGTTTCAACTTCATGAGACATTCTCCAGGTTGTTCTCCTCTGGACTGAGTTGAGATGATCTGTGAGAAAGACCATGTGATGGGTGTGTCATACTCCTCTAGACTGAGTTGAGATGACATGTGTGGTCTCTTGTCGTGCTCCTCTGGACTGAGTTGAGATGCCTTGAGATGGTCTCATGTCAAACTCCTATGGACTTAGTTGAGTTGACTTGAGATGGCTCTCCAGATGGTACTCCTATGGACTTAGTTGAGTTGATTTGTTGAGAGTGATGTCCCTGTGGCTGAGCACATATGGACGTGTCCCTAGTGGCTGAGCACTAGAGGATGTGAGAAATCCTTGATTTATTGTCTAAGAGTAAGATTTATTGTGTAACCCTAATTGTGTAAAGGGTGCAAGTTGGCCCCACCATGTAAAAGCTAATTAATATTGTGTAAAGATTAATTATATTATTCAGTTGTATAGGTCGGCCCTATTGTGCCAACAAACACACCTATTGTTGTGCTAGGTCTGGTATATATAAGAGAGTAGATCCCCATTGTGGATCACTCACTCACACTTCATTGTAACATTCTCTCAACGCCTACTTGTAGGTCTGAAGTGCACACTTATCTTAGGCGCCATCTTTCTTAGTCATAGAAGCACCATCTTGTGTGCTCTAGTGTTTGTGGTGTGTTGGGGATCTTCTCTTGACTCTATAGCAAAGGATTGTTGGGTTTTTCCCTTGGTTGAGAAGGGTTTTCCCAGGATAACTTCTTGTGTTCTTGTGCATGGTTATTCTTCTTGTGATCTTGGTTACTGCAACTAGTGTAGTTACATTGTTTATGGTTCAAGTTCATGCTAAATTGAAAAGAAACTACATGTGCTTGAGCTAAGCATTAAAATTCAACACATATTACATATATTCATTAATTGAATCATAATGAGGATGCCTTTCATTAATAACCACTTGTTGATTAATCTAGGGGATTGGACTAAAGCTAAGATCCCCATTTTTTGACAATATTCCTAGGCTCAAATCAACAACAAGCATGGCTCAATGATCAACCTCTGAGTTTAAATATTGGTTTATATCCAGGAAGGAAACGTTGTCAAACGAGGAGATTTCACAATTGATCTTGGAAAGTAGGATTTTGAGTTTATTCCCCACAGGACTAGAATGACCCATCATCTATTTGATGACCAACATTGAGTCTCCAAACATCATTAAGGATCTAATGTTTTCCCCCTTAGCAAAAAATATACTACACCACAGGAAATAAGCCTCTGTCAGGTTATTTGAGACCTTCCCTAGCCTCCAAACATAATAAGTGATATTGTTTTGTTAGAGATCATAAAAACTCCCGCCCACACCTGCCACTCCTAGAGAATGAGATTTATCCCCACCCCTATATAGTGTGGTGATTTCTTGTTAATTCAAATTATTTTATCTAAACTTAAAAGTTCATAATTATAAAATAAAGAAATGTATGTTTAACTTTTCAAAGAAAATCAATCAAAACATGTAGAGATCATATAGAAATTTCTTCTAATGAATAAATAAAATATAGTTGTATATCTTTATGTTTTTTTTTTTTAAATTTAAGTATTCCATAATTTAATTCACAGATTTCAAATTTATTATAAATCATTTACACCATTATACAATTTTAATTATAAATAATTAAGCACCATACTTAATTAGCTTTTAATTACATATATGTTTTTTTATGAACATGATTTAATATCTTTGGAATACTCTTTTTCATCACTTATCACTTGAAATCAAAAGCTAAAATTTTAACTCTTAACTTCCTTGCATGTCAAAACATTGTCGTTTATCATTAATAGAGGCAATTAGAGTGATTAGCATAAAAATAGTTGATCGACTTATTTCAATTTATTAATAACAAAAATTTACTGATAAATGCCCCCACATTATTTACTAATGGGGTTTTTACTAGACGCGCTTGGGATTTTTTACTAACCCTAGGCGCATGTAACTGGTCCACTATTTAATTTTTTTACTAGGTGCGCTTGGGATTTTTTACTAATCCTACATACTTGTAACCTTTAATGAAAGTGTTATTGTATATCCAATTGGCATATGCGTTTCAATCTAACATTCAAAGGATTTGGTAAATGAACATGGTTGGAGGGATGTGACGTGTTCAAGCGATTTGAATACAACCAATAACGACTAGGTACCGTAGGAACACTCCACTATTGTGAGGTGATTTGCACTGGAACCCTGTAGAACATTTCCTGCTATTGATTGGCCTCAAACATGTTATATCATGTAATACCTTTTGTTTGTACGAAGGTTTAGGACATCATACATGTTATATCATGTAAGACCTTTTGTTTTTACGAAGGCTTATGGTTAATTGTAGATAGAAAATGGCATGAGTGTTCATCTAGTCAAGTTTCAAAAGATGTAATAAGTTCAATTTCAATCAATATTATTGTGTCTGAAAAATGAATTTCTAGTGAATTTTGATCTGTATAGAGTGTGAAAAAATAAAATACATTTTAGTTTTATTAAGAAACCATATGGTATTGGTCTTTGTAAAAAGAATTGGGTTGTAATTACGAGAACTGGAAGGGAATTGATTTCTGAATATTATTAAATATGGTTGCAATGTCTTTCTTCCAATCGCATAATTGATCTGTTGCATAATAATAATAATAATAATATCATCTTTGCACGAGAATTTTCAGTTCAACACAACCAAGAGAATGAACCCTAATTCAATAATTCTATACATGTGAGGATTGCAATTTATGTTTTTTCTCATGTGCATGCGTAAGATTTCCATCTCAAGTTTTCTTTGGAATTTTGGGCCACCAGGAAGGGCATCCACCTTCCTTCTCCAACCAATAGGACATATGTAGTATGTAGTTAGTAATTACTATTGTAATCTGCTCTCGTCAGTCCGGTTGAGCATAACGTAGTTGAATAATAATCAATATGTCAGTTTTGATCATTTAGTCACTTTGTAAACAACCCTCGCTAGTACAGTTATGTAGGGTGCTTCCTAAATAAATTTTAGTTTATCAATTGTGTCAATCCGTTACTGCGGAAACAACCATTGCAAGTCTAGTATGCAAGGCATGGAAAAAATAAAAGCAACGTCTTTTGTAACTGCAACTACTGTAGAGGAAAGAGTCGCCCTACATATTATTAAGAGGGCACTCCTCTCCTGGAAATGTATGGATGGTATTTTTCTGTTTTCAAATCTCTTCTTCTGTCACTTGTTCCGTTTTCTGTGTGTGTACTCTATTGTTGCGTGTTGCAGTGCGCCCAATTGTTGTTGGTGCGCCCCTTCTGATCTAAATTGCAGATCAATTGGTATTAGAGCCTGGATCCAAGCCAACTTTTGCTTAGCCACGAAATTCAGAAGAGAGGCCATCCAACAATTTTTTTTTTCTTAGAGCCATACATCCTCCTCAAGATTTCCAGTGCACCCTCCTTAAGGCTTCCAATATGTTCATCATTCACCATTCTCCACATGCCCTTTCCAAGGTACCAATTTCCTTCTCAGTGCACACAGGAGTTCATGGATTCTCAACGCAACATCCAGTGATAGATCGACATCTGTGGTGAATGAACATTATGTCATCGCGAAGACCATCGTCTATAGAGGATTTCACATCCATTGCCGCAACTCCAATTTAGGATTTAACGATGGCTCTCGAGCAGCTACTTCGTTTTCAATAGCACAGAACTCCAACACCTATGCAATTCGATACATGCTTCCAATTACCGAAGTTTGTGGGCCAAATGAATGGAAATATTGTTGACTCTTGGCTTCACAGTCTTTCCACATACTTTTGTACATGTCCTGAGATGACAAAAGACATGAAGCTTTAGATCACCGATATGCAACTCGAGGTAATTGCGTAGACATGGTGGGACACTCAGCTAGAGAATTATTCTTGGGTCATGGATAGAGGTGACCCGGTCAAGACACGTACACCACACTTTACAAGTTGGGATGGATTCTTCCAGGCTCTCGGAGAGGGGTTTACCCATTGGGTTATCGCCATAACCTCCTCACCAGATGATTGCAACTCCGACAACTTGCCAATCAGTTTGTCCAAGGATACATCGACATCTTCTACAAACTGCACATCTAGCTACACATTTCTGATCTAGAAGAGGTACTAACTATCAAATTTAATTATGGGTTGTTAATGATTTTTCTTAATGAAGTTGATTTGTTTGAGAGTTCTTCCTTGGACAAGGCATTTCTTTGGGCCTTGGTCGTCGAGCGTAAAGTGTCTTGTCGAATCCACTCACCCCAACTCGGATCGGACCTTTCTACCGCTGGCCCTTCTCATGTTACCCCTACCTCCACCTACACCCCTCGAAAGGTTGGCCCTGTATCACCCTCCACACCTCGAACGACACCCTGGTGTACCTTCCACAAGACCAAGTCGTATTCTTTGACCGACTGTTGAGCACTTTAGAACCTTCGCCCCAACAAAACTATTTTTGTAGAGGTCGCCCAGTTCAATTCCCCCGACCCTCTTGAAGTCGTTTCACTTGAAAATCCTACAAAAGTTGACCCATCTCTAATTCTGATAACCACCAATGAACATGACACCTCTTTTGCGCCCTTGTTTACCCACACTTGTCAAATTAAGCACGAATTGGCTACTCTCATCCTAGACAACGAAAGCCAAATGAACCTCATCGCCCAGGACTTGGTCCAATGCTTACAACTCCCAACTAATCCACACCCCGATCCATATTAGCTTGGGTGGGTACAAAAGTAAGGCTTGCGCCTCACTGTCTCTCGGTGTTGTGCGATGACCTTCACTATTGGCCCTTTTCGGGATATTGTGGTGTGTGATGTTTCTGTTTTAGATTGTGTTGAACTGTTACTTTGACTCCCCTACCAATAGGATCTAAACGTTATTTATCATGTTAAATTTCATAAATACCACCTGCAACATGAGGGACACACCTATATACTTACCTCCTTTACTCCTCATTCCACGCAGCCTCTGATCGGACCAACAACCATTAAGCAAGGCACTCTGAACAAATATGTTTCCTTGTGTTTGGTTCTCCTCGTTAAAATAGACCCTCTGACCAAGACAACACCTTAGGACATGGCTCCCCCACTCCTAGAAATTACCAATGCTTTACCCCAACCCACGGGACTGCCCTCGTCTTGCTCTATTGAGCACACCACTGATCTCATTCAGGAAGCCTCTTTTCCCAATGCCCCTTCATACTACCTTGCTCCCCAAGAGATTGATGTGGTAGCGCGCCAACCTGACCAACTTTTTAATTATGTCCCTACTCTGCTTTCATCTTCACCTTGTGTGTTTCCAACATTTCTTTTGCCAAAGAAGGTTTCTAGTCCAGTAGTCTCAGCGAGCCAATTATGTACTCCAACACAAGTGCCAACATATTATAACATTTTGTGTGGCAGTTCCTCTTTTTCCAAACAGATTATTGAGAAAGCTTCAGGCAAACAAAATTCTTCCAAATGCACTATAACTGGGAAAAATCATCTACAGAGGCATCACTTCTTAGTTGGAGTAGTTAATCAGACATGGTGTATTGGACACACCCTTTGTTATTCCAGGGAGCTTCAACACGCATCTCATTGTTCTACCCACACTTTCGCTCAACGCCATCTTCATGTAGCAACTGCATTACCAACTACACCAAAGCGTGCAAAATAGAGGCCTGATGAATTTCACATGCCATTGTTCTTTCAATCAGAAGCTCATGTGTGGCTCTTGTGTGACACACGCCGATTTAGAGGCAAACATCACCAACCACTCCCACTTAGATATGGTCCTGACACAATCCAAGAAATAATTGGAATGAATGCAATGAAAATTTCCTCATTTGCTGGCGAAACTGGGGATGCTTCTAGATCTAAACAGGGAAGAATTGGGCCACCATGAAGGGCGTCCACCTTCCTTCGCTAACCAGTAGGAGATATTTAGTACAAAGTTAGGAATTAATATTGTAATATGCTCTCGCCAGTTTGGTTGAGCAGAGCATAGCTGAATAATAATTAGTATGTTAGTTTTGGTTAGTTAGTCACTTTGTAAACAACCCTCGCTAGTCCAGTTATGCAGGGTGCTTCCTAAATAAGATTTAGTTTATCAGTTGTGTCAATCCGTTGTTGTAGAAACAACTATCGCCAGTCTAGTATGCAAGGTGTGGCATAAATAAAAGCAACAACGTCTTTTGTAACTGCAGCTACTGCAGAGGAAAGAGTCGCCCTATATAGTATTAAGAGGGTGCTCCTCTCTTGGAAATGTATGGATGGTAATTTTTTGTTTTCACATCTCTTCTTTTGTTACTTGTTGTGTTTTATGTGTGTGCGCACTCTATTGTTTTGTGTTGCAGTGCACCCCTTCTGATCTCAATTGCAGATCAAATTTCATGTATGAAGGGAATAATTTCTTCAGATGGATTTGATGATGAATGTCTACTTGGGAAAGCTGGATCGATTCCAACATCGATCCCTAGTCCAACCCTAATGAGAAGGTTAATGTAGGTGTTGCCACCATGTAAAGGGTTGGTAATTGCAAGATGAAAGCACCTTGCACTCAATATTTAGATTTGCTTAACAATTTGCTAAGTTTTTCATATTTTGAATTAAATCAGTTGGTAATTGAATTTGTGGAATTGAATGGTGCATGCATAATGGAGGAGAAGTTTGCAATAGTAACCGACATAGGAGAAAGCATAAAGGATTTTCTCCAAATCCGTTAGACCCTTACCTCTCTTGTAAAATCGCCTTGTAATATTAGATCTATTTTCTGAAGTTCAGTCCAGCAAACTCTTTCCTGCATCATTAAATCCCCATATATATATATAATTTTTGTAAGTGGATAAGATCTTTAGAGTTTGTAATACATTTGTAAAGTGATGGGATATTGTTTAACCTTATTACGCATAAACAATGTGAAATATGAAATTCATTTTTGAGAATGATTGTGGATTCTCAAAATTAATGGTGACTATTGGCGTATTTCAATCACATTATCACTTTAAACAATGTGATCGAGTGGTTTATGTAATTTTTTAATATAAATCGTTTTGATATAATTTAACACGTGTCAGCCATAATCTATTTCGTCGATATCACTCGACTGTAATAATCAAATCATTCCAAAGAAGGTTTTAATATAAAACCAAATTATAGATAAGGTGGGCATAGTTTAAATACACGGAGTTGGTAAAATATCAGTGTTATACATTAAGATGGGAGTTGTTTTTCCAACGAGAAATTAACTCGATTTATATTAGAGATATAAATCATTTACATCACAAGCAACCATTACAATTCGTCCCGGAGACCCAGCCGGATTTGACCTCAAGACCTCCTCCCAACACTTGGAGAAAGGTACTTGTCATTACCAACCGCGCTGTCTCACGGGACTAAGATGGGAGTTGTTAACAAAAAAGTATAATAAAGATTTTCAGATAACGTGAACTAGTTACTCAATAGAAGGCGATATCTTCTTCATTAAAATATATGTTGAGATGTGAAATATCTTATTTTACTCAAAAGTTGTTATAATATTTCCAGGTTGTTGAAATGGTGTTCTTTCATTAAAATAGGGTGTTCAATATTTATACATTATACATTATGGTGGTGGGAGTTGTTAATAAAGGAGTATGATAATGATTTTCTCACACGAAGTTTGGTTGCTTAAGAAATAATATATTTTTATATTAAAATTGTTTTGAATATGTTTGTTTTTTATAATAAAATCTTTTAAGGCCTTTTACAATATGAATTTATGAATTGTTTCAAATTGTTTTAATTGTTCAAAACATTTGCAGCCTTAAAATATATATAGGAGGTTTGTAGGGTAAATTGTAGGCCTTGATTACAGGGTTTAATTTGGTGGGGACATCGAACGGGGCCCAACAATATAGTTGGTCGATGATTTGACTCCAATACCTCTTGCATTATAACCACAATACTCATCCACTCAAGCTAACCCACCGAGCTAGGTTTCATTGTACCTATTTCATAGTTGTATTGTATTTATTTTTAAAAGTGGGGATAAAAGCAATCTCTTTAATTATAAGGCTATTATCATTAGTTCCTTTTTAGTCAAGTTATATGGAATTATTTTGGAAAAGAAGATTAATGTACGCCAGAAAGCCATGGAAAAAGAATTAAAGGCCACAATAGATTTAGGAGCTATCATTCAACTATGGACCACCTTGTTACGCTTATGCTAATTGTATAGGAGTGTTGCAATAATAAAACCAATCTCCTATGTTGTTTCATTGACTTTAGAAAATCTTTTTGACACAGTGCCCAAGACTAACTTTTGAAATATATTAGAAGAGATAAAATTTCCTTTCGAGTTGAGAGTTGTTGTGATAAGGTTGTCAATAATGTTATTTCCAAATTCAGGGACATTGAGGGCTAGTCAGAAGAAATTTATTGTAATATAGGAGTTAAGTAAGGTTGTCCCCTACCCTTTTTGGCGTATGCGTTGACAACTTAGAGGGTTGTTTGGAAGAAGCATGTTATGTTAGCCCAACTCTAGTTGGTATAGTCATCGTCATTCTTCTTTATGTTGATGATATTATTCTTATGGTGAGGAGTCTCCCTATGATCTTGATAAGAAACTAACAGTTCTCAAGGATTTCTACTCTAGTACAAGTATGATTGTTAACATTGACAAACCAATGGTTATGATAATTAAATAAAACAATATCACTTACTCTAATTTCATGTATGACAACAATAGCTTGGATGAAGTGACTTCATACAAATATCTCGGAATCGATCTTCATCACAAGCTTAACTGAGACTATAGCATTGAGAAAAGATAAATGGAGGGTGAAAATATTATTATGGACTTGAAAACAATTGTAAATCAGTGGACCTTTGGCTATGGGATAAGAACAATCTCCTATTTGAGACTCTTGTCACTCTTGTTATCTTATGTGGTTGTGAAGTTTGGGGCCGCAACATCTCTATTGAATCATTGAGAAAGGTAAAGAAAATCAAAAAGTGTTTTATAACTTATAATCTCAAAATCAAAGGCAATACACCCTATCCTATCCTCCTCATAGAAATGAGTCTTTCCCCCATTAAGAACATGACAATGACTAGGTACCTAATGTACAAGAACAAGATAAACAACAAGGAAGACACAAGGTTTCCTAAGATTACTTCAAACTCCAATGAAAACCACTTGCGGCTCAAGCAGTGTTGGCATAAAGATGCTAAGTCTTGGCTAAATCATTGGGGAATAAAGGAAGAGATCATTATGCATAATAACGATAATAAAAAATAAATTATTACATCTAAATTTAAGGAGAAATTGTGGTGTGATAAAGAATTAGAGGTTAAAAGAAAATTAAGATACTATAAGGAGGTGATCAAACCTAATCTAGAACTTCAAAAGCATCTCTCTATTTTGACTAACGTAAAAAAGAAAATCAACATTGTTAAAATAAGAACAAACTCTCGTGAGCTCCATAGCGAAACAGGGCATTGGACAATTCCTAAAATGTCGTGGATTGAAAGAAATTGTCATCTTTGTGACACTAAGAGGGTTGAATATAAAATGCACTTTCTCTTAGAATGTCTCAGGTACACCCATATCAAATCACTATTTCAAAATATTTGTTACAATACCGAGCTTCCTAACATTTTAACTCATTAAAACTATGATGATTTAGAAGTGCTTCCCTTAAAACTTTTTGAGCACATAAATAAAATTATAAAGGAAACCAAGTAATTCCTTACCTTTCTTAAAGTTCGATAAACCAAATTTGATCTTTGTGGATATTAACCATCACCACCATCATTATCATCATCAACACAAACACAAACACACACGTGTGTATGAAAGAGAAAATATGTTTAACCTTTTCAAATTAATCTTTTGAAGTTGGTTTACTTCCATTATTAATATTGATTAATACAAATTTAATAAAATAGATGTTAATAATGCTTTATCTTTATTATCCATATCATAAGCAAGATATCTTATATTCACATAATTGTTGATTATATATATATATATTGTTAGCGTTTTCAATTATGAGAAAAAACTAAAAAATATATATTTATATGTATTTTCATGGGAGTCATTTATCATTTGCAATCTTATTGGCCTCGTGTACTCGGAGGCCTTATTCTTGGACGGGCGGCAGATGTTCTTGGAAGATGTTTCACATAAGAAATTTTACATAAAAAATATTACCATGTCTACGTTATCCGTGAGTTCAAGTCACTCAGTTTTGTTGCAGGTGCCATTCATTAATAGTAAGCACTTGTCTGTTGAAATAATGAGAAACAATGGGAGTAGTCTATTTAGGTAGCAATAATTTCCTTTTTCATGAAATTCAATGATTTAAGAAAGTTACAATTTCAATTGATTTGGAATTTTGATAAATTGTTTTGTAGAATGGGGTAAAATATTTAAAGGTAAAGTTGTGAAGTTGTAATATATATAAAATTTGGATTATGGTGAAACTCTAATCATATTTGAAATTTTGGTTTAATTTAATTTTAAAAAGCGTCTAAAAATAGGGTATGTTTGACACCAAATTAGCTTACTCCGAAATGATATATATCATTAATGCAAACTAGTTTCAACGTAATTGTGTCCTATATTGACTCCTTATCTCATGATAGCCCCGCAAGAGCATTGAAATCTAAACCCTTGTTCCATGAGGGTTGTTCTAGTGTCCACCCTATGGTTGGGTAGATTTTCAAGAAAAGTCTTCAGAGCCCCAAAAGATCGCTCGATAGATTCATCATTTCTCATTCATTTCATACTTTTTATGTGTTGGATGCCATGAAATATTGTTGTGGTTTGTTTTTCTTTGGTGTTTTGCAAAGAGACTCCACAAAATATTTATTTTGACTTCATTTTTAGGTAAATTTATTCCAACTGTGTTAAAGGAAAATTTGTTTCAAGGAGTGATTGATCATTTAGAAAATCGCTTCTCATGTGATTCATATTGTATGAATCATGCTAACATGCATCACATGTTAGAAGTGGCTAAATGATGCTAACTAGATGTCGCAAACTAGGGTGGCTTTGGCAATTTAGGTTTGCCTACCTTTAGGGAGGCCATTAGGAATCTCATCGCTCAAGTTTATACTATCTAATTAAAAATGTGTGTGTGTGTGTGTGTGTGTGTGTGTGTAGTTCTCATCAGGTCACCAATTCAGTTTATGTTGGTTCTTTTGTGACACATCATCCCTCCCTAGATCTATCAAATCATAAAAAAAATAGAGTGGTACTTGTCTACATGTCCTCCATATTCTCTTAAAGACAACTTTCATTGTAAATTACAGGCAAAATTACCATTTGTCCATCTGACCTACACACTTCAAAGGAATGCTCTATAAGGTTATCAATTTCTATTTTTTTTCAATAGTCTCGTGTTTTTCCACTTCTTTGCAACCATGTCTCTAATTATAGTATTATCTTATTTTTTCAATCACTAATCTAATCTATTAAGATTGTTTTTCTTACAAGTTCTATGAATTTGAGGTAACATTTGATGGTTATACAAAAGGTTTTAGCTTAAGGATGTGGTATTAGAGTCATGGAGAGGACATAGACATTGTAGACATTGCATGATATCCAACCTTACTACATGAGGGATAGTTTCAAAGATGCATAGAATCAAATGCAAGTTCCTAAAGAGAAACATCATGTGGAGGAAGTTCTAGTTCTACCCTAGCCTCGAGCATTATTAATACTTCAAATAAAGGCCATGTTCTCGGTGACAACATTTGCTCAAAACCTTAAGAAATGGCACACCAATGTTCCATACCTCCTAAGGACTAGTTGAAACCATGATGGAAGAAGTCAAGGAGAAATCCAAAGGGTGGATAATGGCGAGTTGAACAAGGCGTCCTCGTCACTTTAGTTTTTATAACTTGCAAATTCAATCTTGTTTTTCTTTAAATTGAATCTATTCATAGCTAAGAATTGGCAATAAAGCCTTAAAGCTCCATTTTTTTGGAGTAAGTTAATCTTGTAGCAAATGACCCTTAGTTTTCGATGAGTTCTCTTTATAATTCTGGTATGATTTTTGATGGATTGTTGCAATTATAAGTTTAATCAATGAAATTGCAATAAGGAGTTGTTCCAATGAGAACGAGGTCTATGAATCTATATGCACTGTCAAAATTTGGGAAATTGTAGAATTTCATTATCAAAATTATCACTTGTTGAAGAAGAATTTTTCTTCAAGATTAAACGACTACCTTCTTTTCCCCTGCTTTATCAACCATATTCCTTGATTTAGAGCTCTACTTATCAGACATGTAATTTTTACATTGCATTTCTATAACTACTACAAACCATGCATTGGTTAGATATTTCTCATAAAGTTTTCTAGCATTTTATCTCCACATGAAACTTTGTTTTTGGTTTTATCAATAATTTTCCAGCATTGGCTTGGTATGCCCTGGATTCAGACATAGTTTAGTAATTTAATGATTTAGAATCATTTAATCATTTTACATATTTTTAAAGAAAAAATTGTCCAAAGTTCTAAGGGCTTTCAATTCCGCCTTTATAACACTAATCCCAAAAATGAATGATCCTAAATCTTTTGAAGTTCTTAGACTTATTTCCCTTTGTAATTTCATTTACAAGGTAATTGTAAAGATAATATCCAACAAAATGACATTATTCTATTAGGGATCATTTCGGAAGAACAATTTGGTTTTTTGTTCAATAGGTAAATCCATGATGCAATAGGGTTAGCCCAAGAAGAGATTCACTCTATAAAGATGGGAAAAGACCAGTTGTGGTTTTCAAAATTGATTTTGCAAAAGCTTATGACAGACTTAACTAGCCATATCTTAGATTTGTTTTTCCTATAGACATGTATGAATCTTCATATTGTAAGATAAATGTTTGGATGCTTATCTTTGGCATCCTTTGTTACGTTGATAAATGGCTCTCCCTCATAATTCTTTTAGGCATCTTCGGGTTTAAGTAGGTCGATTTTAGAGGCCAAAAAGTAAGGACTTATGAAAGGTCTCAAAGTTTTTTACTCTATAGTGATAACACATTTATCATTTGTGGATGATACTATATTGTTTGGACATGGATCCCTAAAAGAGGTTACTTAGGTAAAGGACATCTTGGGGACCTATTGCAATGCAACTAGAATGAAAATTAACATGCAAAAATATATGTTGTTAACATATAGCATGGAAGAAGAGATGGTAAGGTAGGTAGTGAAAATATTTTCTTTGAGTTATTGTCCTCTGGATAAAGGTGTAAAATATTTGGGCCTTTTCCTTAAGTTGAATGATTATAAATATGAAGACTGATTATGGTTGGTTAAGAAAATAAAAGCAAAAATCACAATATGGTGTCGTTGGTGGATGCCCCAATGTGATTGGATTAATACTAGTTAAATATGTTTTAAAAAGTATACCTATATATTGGATGTTTATTGCTCATATCCTTAAAGGCATACTGGATATGATAAGACAATTCTATTTTAGGTCCTTGTGGACAGATAAGAAGGAAATTGAAAGTATCCTTTGGTAAAATGGTAAAAAATGTTAACTTATAAGAAGCGGGGGATGGAGCTTAAAGAACATCTATGTTTTTAGTCAAAATATATTTTATATATTTTGATTTCTTCTATGAAATAGAAGATATATATATATATTTTTTTTTTTTTTTTTTTTATGGAGAGAAGGAAAATTTTGTCTCAAATGTAACAACTTTTTCGATTATGGTATATACACATAGTTGGATCGTGAAAGATGCACTCTTACATCCAAAATTCTTCCATTACTTGAAAGAATCATCCATTCTTCACTCGCTTTAAAAGAAAATTTTGTTCACCTCATAAATGCAATAAAAAAAATTTGTTTACCTCATAAATGCAATAAAAAAATTATTATTCAACAAATGGCAATCTCAACATTGATGGGTGGAAAGTTATCGAGCTTTACAATATCCATATACATATTAAGGAAAAGACTATGGGAATTCTCACTCCTGAAAAGTAACATTAAATAACAAAATATGAATATTACTATGGAATCCAACCCAATATATTAAGAATATGTGTTTTCTCTTAAGAGGTTGAGAGAGGTGTAGGGTATGTATACTTTCGTAGACTTTACCAGTCAAATTGTTGAGCAAAGGAGATCCCTTGTCCCACAAACAAGGAAGTCTCATACACCAATTTGATGCGCTGGCTTGATCGTGACCTTAAAAATAAATTATTATTATTATATTATTATTCCAACTAATACTAACAAAACCATATAATAACGATAGTTGATATATATCAGTCGACACCATTATATTTTATATAAAACACCTCAAAATCATCTTTTGTGAAAGGCAGAAAATCACGCCCTACTCTACATTAACACAAATAATATCTGTGGCTACCGCATTTCCTCTTTTCCAAAATATCACACTAGGTGGTATATAATCCCTCAAACCCCGTACGTCATGCGCACTACCAGTGAGCTATTTCAATTTAGTCGTAATGGTTTACAATTGTTTTTGTTACAATGCATATATTTATTAAAATGTCAATATCTATTATCTTCTTATGCAAGAAATCAAGTATGCATTGTTTAAATATTTACTCAAGCATGTATTTACAAAAACTATATAAAGTATCTCGTTTTCACTATGGTCCCATTTATTCAACACATGCCAAATTTAAACAAAAAAAACCAAATGTTGATGAGTATATTTGATTGGTTATAGCGAAAACCATGTAGATTTTTGCATATAAAAGTTTAATATGTATTGTCAAATTCTATTAAATTTTTAAACAAATTATCACATTTATTTTTGCATTCAGTTATCAAATTTCAATGCTGTCTTTTTCAATCTAGCTGCCGTACAACACCGCAAGCCAACGTCGTTTATGGGATATAGATAGTACATCCAACTCCATACAATTAAGTCATTTTTATTAAATTAGGGTGTTGTTTAACTGGTTTACATTTTGGTTTTTTTAGTTGGAATTTAATAACATAAAATTGGATGAAATCAAAATTCTCCGTTGTTTAAATTGTATTTCCGAATGCATAAATAGATTCAACGTGGTGAGAGACCATTGGGGCACTCAAATTATACCGACTTAGCCACTCAAATCTATACATCCAACACTTTTTTACCAGATTTCAGGCAAAATTAAACAAAAAAATCCTCGAAAAATGGTCAAAACGTAGAACGTTTAGACTACGACACAAATTAGCTCTCTAAGAGATAGACTAATAATTCAAGGAAGACCTCAGGGGCTCGAGAGCCTCCCAATTCGAAAGTAATTGATACAATGAAAAATATGGAAGTTAAATTTGATTTTAAATTGAAGGGTTCGACTCAAAGTATAAGTTGCTCAAGGAGGATCTTGAAGCATTAAAAAATGAAAGTAAGGGAATAAGCAATCAAAATTCCCAAACATCATTTTCACAACCACACCAATCATTCATGCCTTGGAAAAATAGAAACATTATCTATTTGGAATCAAATTCTTGGTCAAAACAGACCACAACAACTTGAAATATTTCTTAAACCAAAAAAACTTATCACCAGAACAACAAAAATTGTTAAGCAAAATCCAAGTATTTTATTTTGAAATTTTCTACAAGAAGGGGAAGGAAAACCAAGTTGTAAATAGATTATCAAGAAAACAAGAAGGGGATGTTACACTATGCTCAATTTCAATAGTCACTCCTTAATGGATTTATGATGTTAAGGCTAAACATGTGAAAAATCTAGAGATCAAAAAGATAATTTAGCAAGTCAATAATGATGTAGTACCATGCTCCAAATTTACATGGGAGAATGATATACTCTGGTATAAGAGAATAATATATTTACCCAATACTTCCAAATTTAAAATTCAAATCTTAAAGGAGAATCATGACTCCCTATCTACGAGACATGTTGCATTTTTCAAAACATATTACAATATCCGACAATCCTTCTTCTGCAAAGGAATGAAGGTCGATATTTAGAAATATGTGGCAAAGTGTGATACATGTCAGTGATGAAAGTTTGAATTGGTTGCACCTACAGGTCTCCTTAAACCCCTTCATATCCCAAATTAGAAATGGATTGAGATGTCTATGGACTTCATCATCGATATCTCGACATCAAAAAGAAAGGATAGCATATTTGTTATTATAGATCGATTAACCAAATATGCCCACTTCATTGGAATTTCATCAAAATCTAAGGCTAGTCAAATTGTGGATAGCTATGTGAAAAATATTTATAGACTCCATGATTTTTCCAAAGTTTGTAGATTTTAACCTTGTACACTATTTTCTGCAAACAAATTTTCAATAAAAGAACAAAAAAGATACAATGGAAAATACAAACATTACACATAGATTTTTCCCCTGGAAACCCAAACCGGGAAAACCAACATATTCTATATTCATTCATAGTGATACATTGTTTACAATACAATATACATATAGGAGCCAACATCCAAAACCTTAAGCAAATGACTTGGATTAGTCAACAACCCTAATTCCTTAACTGGAAATAGAAAACCATTGGCAAAAACCATGTGCCGAAAAACCGCCCAAAAATGTGACACGTTTCCCG
>SNQJ01S0188027.1:11765-30157 GCA_010110895.2 Picea sitchensis | reverse complement strand
AACATCAAGAACCCTTTTCCGAAGAGAGCCGGTAAAACAAAAGGAGTCCTAGAGCTCATTCACTCAAACGTGTGTGGCCCAATTCCATCATCCTCCATTAGTGGGTATGTATACTATGTATCTTTTATTGATGACTATTCTCGTAAAACCTGGGTTTACTTTTTGAAATCAAAAGATGAAGAGTTTAGTAAATTCAAGGAGTTCAAAGCCTTGATAGAGAATCTTTCTGAAAGAAATATCAATATACTAAGGTCATATAATGGAGGAGAATACACCTCAAAATAGTTTGTACAGTTTAGCAAAGATGTTAGGATCAAGAGGGAGCTCACCACTCCCTACAATCCTCAACAAAATGGTGTAGCAGAAAGAAAGAACATAACTATAATGGAAGCAGTGAAGACCATGATCCATGATCAAGATCATCCAATGTGCTTATGGGAAGAAGCAACAAAAGAAATAGTATATGTACAAAACAGATTGTCCCATAGTGCAATTGGGTTCAACACCCCTGAAGAGATGTTCTCCGAAAAGAAGCCAAAAGTAATCCATATCAAAATATTTGGTTTCCCAGTATTTGTACATATTCCAAAAGAGAAGTGAACCAAGATGGACCCATCAAGAAAGAAGGGAATATTTTTTGGATACTGTGAGGTCTCCAAGGACTTGAGAGTTTATATACCAAGTTACCATCATATTGAAATCAGAAGGGATGTAACCTTTGATGAAGATGCCAGCTTGAAGAAGTATATGAAGAGGAAATTGTAGCTCCCAAAGTTGCAGAACCAGTGAGGGAAGTCATAGCTTCCCCTGATGAGGAGATTATAGAAGATCATGACATAGTAGAATCTCAAGAACCTCCCCAGATTACGATCTCCCACAAGAGAAAGCCATCCTGCGAAAGGGAACTTATTCAATATGGAGAGAAGTATGGTGTCCCCGAAGGAACCATGAGACAAGTGAAGAAGACTAAGCCATTCTCCATTTATATAGATTTGATCTGTGATCTCTTAGAGAAGGAGCCCACCTTATTTGAATAAGCCATTCAGAAGAAAGAATGGGTAGATTCCATGACAGAAGAATACCAATCCATCATAAATAATGATGTATGGGAAATAGTTCCCAGACCAAAGAGCAAGGATGTGGCATTCTCCAAACGGATTTTCAAAATAAAACATGTTGCTGACAGAAGTATTGAGAAATATAAAGCAAGGTTTGTTGCTCATGGATTTTCTCAAAAGGAAGGAATTGATTATGAAGATACGTTTTCTCCTGTAGCCAGATACACTTCAATTAGAACCATCATAACCCTTTCAGCTGGGATGAAGTGGAAGTTACACTAGATGGATGTGAAAACTTCTTTCTTGAATGGTGTCATTGAAGAAGAAGTGTATATAGAACAACCTCAAGGATTTGTAGTTGAAGACAAGAATACTCATGTGTGCAAGTTGAAGAAGGATCTGTATGGATTGAAGCAAACTCCTAGAGCTTGGTATCGAAGGATTGATAGTTTTATGATGAGCTTGGGATTTACCAAGTGTAAAGTTGACTCTAACCTTTACTTCAAGGTTATGAATGATGAGCCTGTTATATTGCTTCTATACGTGGATGAATTATTCTTAACTGGAGAAGAAAATCTCATCACTAAATGTAAGAAGACGCCCGTTGAAGAATTTGAGATGAAAGACCTTGGCCTAATGCACTATTTATTAGGTCTTGAGTTCTGGTAGAGCCCAGAGAGGATCTTCCTTAACCAAGGGAAGTATTCAGTTGAAATACTGAAGAGATTTGATATGTTGGAGTGAAAGTCCATGGATACACCCATGGGAAAAAACTTGAAGCTCCTAGTTAATACTTCTTCAGAATTGATTGATGCTACGTTGTATAGATAGATCATTGGATCATTGATGTATCTGATGAACATCGGCCATATATATGTTTTGTTGTGAACCCCTTGATTCATTTTCTAGTAGAGCCTAGACGTGTTCACCTGGTTGCTACAAAACATGTGATGAGGTACTTTAAGGGTACATTAGAGTGTGGTCTTAGTTATGATTGAGACCGTGACTTCAGACTGAGTGGTTATATTGATTCATATTGGGCTGGAAGTGTCTCTGACAAGAAAAGAACTTCAGGATGTTGTTTATGTCTGGGTTCAGCCATAATCTCATGGTAGAATAAGAAACAATCAAGCATTTCTCTCAGCACGATAGAAGAAGAATACATTGTTTCATGTTATACTAGTTGTGAAGCCATATGGCTTCGGAAGTTGTTGACAGGTCTATTCGATCTATAGATGGAAGCAACTGTGATCCTATGTGCTAACTAGAGCTACATAAATATGACAGAGAACCCTGTGTTCCATGACAAGTCAAAACACATAGAGATCCAATATCATTACATTTGTGATATGGTGCAAAGGGGAGCCATAAAGCTCCAATATGTTAGAACGGATGAATAGGTTGCTGATGTGTTGACCAAGCCTCTATCTCATGTAAAGTTTGAGCACTTTCGAGATAATATTGGTGTAGTCCGTAAGGACCTCCCTAGAAAGGGGGAGTAGCATTGTGTTGTCATCCTAGTGTTGTGATTCCAACCTCGTGCTGATGGTGTGCCAACCTCGTGATGTGATGATGTGACAGCCTCATGTTGTGATGATGTTCCAACCTCATGTTGTGATGATGTGTTGCCAGCTTCGTGTTGTGATGATGTGTTTCCAGCCTTGTGTTGTCATGATAATGTGCCAACCTCGTGCTATGATGATGTGCCATCCTCGTGTTGTGATGATGTGTTTCTAGCTTTGTGTTGTGATGATGTGTTTCCAGCCTCGTGCTATGATGATGTGTTTCCAGCCTCATGTTGTGATGATGTGTTTCGAGCCTCATGTTGTGATGCCAACTTCATGTTGATAATGTTGTGTTTCCAGTATTGTATTGTGATGCCAGCTTTGTGCTAATGATATTGTGTAGCCAGCTTTGTGCTGTGATGCTAACTTTGTGCTGAAGACTCTTAGCTTAGTGATGATGTTGATGATGCTCAAGCCTTTGTGTTGTGTTGTTGATGATATTGATGATGAGAAAAAATTCTGATGATTTATAGATATGCCAGTCAGTGTTCCATATGTTGTTGATGATGTTTCCCTCTCTCTCGCCTGATGTTGTTGTAGAATACCCTTATTTAAAGGGGTAGTGTTGAAATATTGTAACTGCAAAGAGTATTCTATTTATTATTGATGTATTATTCATTAGATCAATCCCCTTTTCTGGATTGATCATGTCGGACATTGTAAATGACCAAATCCCCTTTTGCGGATTGGACAAACCCTAATTTTAATATGCAAAATGAGAATTCACCCCCCAAAATAAATTAAAGTGGTTCTGTTAAGAACCAAACATCAATATAGCATAGAAAAACCTCAGGAAAAGTACTCAACGCCTTGAAAAAGAGATAATTTCAGATAATAAGTCTCTTCGAGGGGGAAACCTCCTTTTACCCCATTTAAATGTTCAAGTACAAGATGATTCAAAATGAAAATGTCTCCTTGGTATATAGGAGACTAGGAGGTATAATTACAACTAATGGCCTAAAGCTCACATAAATAAAATAGCATTGCTAATCTAATATGCCCCAGTTGGGGGTAATATGAGCCAATATTGGGGCTTAACATGCCCCTCCCTTGAGACAAGTGTTGTGTAAAACACTTGAGTAATTCTGGATGATTCTATACAAAAGTCTCATTTTCCCAAGTGGAATATTCAGTCGTTAGTTTCCTCCATTTTAATGAGATACTCACGGGAAATGGATCTATTCCTTAGTTGTAGAATTCTTGTGTCGGTGATGGCTTCAGGCTCCAATATGATTTTCCTTCCTCATCAAGTTATATGGTAGCTATAGTTTGAGCCGGGATCTTATGCGCCTATAACCTTCTTTAAGCATGAAACATGGAAATTGGGTGTACTTCATTGTCACGGGCAACTCAATTTTGGCAATACCATAGCACCAATCTTTGCAACACCTTATAAGGGCCAACCATGGTACTTTGGTGATAATTTATTATCCTTCTTGGCTTGCTTGAGGGACATGTTTGTATGGTTTGTAGTCTTAAAAACGCAATCCTACTTCAAACTTCTTTCACTTCGATGTTGATCCGCTTGTTGTTTCATGCGGAGATTTTGTGCCATATACCGAGGTTGTCCTTTAAGATTTGGAGAACTTGTTGTTGATTCGATGTGATCTTCCACTGCCAGACCTTAGATTTTTTATTTTTAGAATGATGATGGAAGGAGGTGGTATCCATAAATTTCCATAAATGAATTGTGTTTTGTTGCATTATGAAGGAAGTGTTATACCACCATTACGCCAAGGGTACAGCCATTTGAACCATTGTGTTTGCTTATGAGAGACAAAACATGAGAACCTTCGGACATTTGTTCACTATCTCGGTTTTGTACATCAGATCTGAGGGATGATAGGATGAGCTATGAAGACCAATTGAGTACCAAACAAAATGGTGTCCAAAATGTCCGATTGAAGATGGGATCCTGCAATCGCCACAATAATCTTTGGGCTACCATGTAGATTTGAGCTGTCTCCATGAATGCGATTGGCAAGCTGTGCACTAACTTTGAAGGGATGAGAGAGTGCACAAAGGGTGTCGTGCTTGGTCAGTCTATCAACAATCCACCATGAGATGACACTCTTTCCTTAGGACTTTGGTAACCACATGATGAAGAATCCATGGAAACCTCCTCTAGCACTAACTGGGATGGATGAAAATGGATTTGTATAGCGGACACGGGGTCTTAATTGTTTCTACCTTATTTTTTTTTTTTTTTTTTTTTTTTTTTTTTTTTTTTTTTTTTTTTTTTTTTTTAAGGCCATCCCAAAAGAAAACCTTCTTGACTCTATGGTGGTTTTCAAAAAACCAGGAGTGCCCTCTTTTGGAGAGGGTGTGCAATTCCAATAGTATTATCTTTGTTTGAGTTGGGAGTTCTTACATAAAAATATAAGCGATCTTTGTACCATGGTGAATCATTTTCCATGTAAATATAACTGATGCACTGGAATCTGACTACCAACCTTTGAATGAGAGTCACACTTTTAGATCATTCTTCCATTCATCCCTTGCTTCTATTATCCAATCAGGTTGGATGATTGATATAACCTGAAGGCCTCAACATCTTCATCCCTTTCTTGAGAGTGCATCTGCCACAACGTTTTACTTCCCCTTTTTATAGAGTTTCAAAATCATACCCGAATATCTTGGTTACCCATTTTTGTTGTTCTTACGAAGATAGTCTTTGTTCCAAGAGGTAATTTAAGACTATCATGATCTGTTTACCTTGAAGTGCCTACCTATTAGGTGGGGCGCCATTTCTTCAATGCGTAATTATTGCCATCATTTCCTTCTCATAAATGGGTTTGTGTAAGTCCCTTCCCTTGGTGAATTGACTTTCAAAGCCGGGGGCCATCCTTCTTGCAGTGGGGCGGAAGGCACCAATTCATTTCGAGCATCCGCGATGATACGCAATGGGTTTTTGTGAAGTTTGGATTGGTCAAGAAAGGAGCTTTACATCACCTCTTTAAGTTCAAAGGTTGGTTGCCCTCTGGAGTCCATGAGAAAATGCATCCTTCTTAGTTGAATTAATGGATTAAAGATTATGCTATTCTTCCATGATTCAGAATAAACTTGTGGTAGTAACACATCAGGCAAAATCTCGAGATTCTTCAATGTTTTAGGAGTCGGTAATCCATCATGGCCTTAATCTTGTTAGGGTCTACCTTGACACCTTCTTGAATTACAATATATTAAATACTCTACCACCTCTCCTTTACCCCAAAGAAACATTTGGATGGTTTGGAATATAGTTGTTGCTCCTTTAGTAGTTGTAGCACCTTGTCAACATGTGGCACATGGTCCTCCCAAGACTTACAATAGATTATTATATCATCAAAAATACTAACCTGGAATTTTTGAGGAAGGAAGGGCTTGAAAATAGATTCATCAACCCTTGGAATGTGGAAGGTGCGTTGTAGACCAAGGCATGACAAAAATTTCATAATGGCCTGCATGAGTTGAATGTTGTTTTTGGGATCTTCTTCCTTCATTACGATCTAATGAATGATACCACGAGCGGAGTCAATTTTGTAAATAGTTGCCCCATGTAGTTCATCTAACAATTCGTAAATGGCGAGGAATTGGAAACTTATCTTTAATAGTGATCTTATTGAGCTCTATATAATATGGACACATGCAGCCATGGTTATCTTTCTTGAATACCATTACTGCTGGTGCAGTGGAACTTTGTCTAGGTCTAATGCCAGCCTCTAAGATTTCTTCAACCATGCATCAATTTCACTCTTTTGGGCATAAGAGGTCTCTATATGGCCTGATGTTGGGAGGTACTTTGAGGGAATTAGGTGAATTTCCGATCATGATTTTGAGTGGGTGGGAAGACCTTTGGGAATATCTTCAAATACTTTGGAATTCTTATCAATGATCCTTTGAAGATCTTGAGGAATAGATGTCTTAGATGTTTGAACATCTAGTGAGCATAGTTATTGCAATAACCTTGATGCCCCTTTTCAATAATTTTTGTCGCATTCCATTCACGGCTTATCACCTTACGGGTATAAATGAGTACCTCTTAACTCAATTTCACCTTCGAAAATTTCATGAAAAGTTCTTAGAAAATTAAACCAAACTACATTCTAATAGTTGCTTAACCATTTGGATTCCTAATTACAACATCTGCACCACCATGGGTATAGAAATCCTTGGACTATTCATTGCCTTCCCCATAGTAAGATTGATCTTATTGCATTTTTCTGAGCAATTGATAGTTCCTCCATCGCAATCATTACTTGAAACTGCAGCATGGGATATACAAAGCAATTGAGATCTTTGGCTAATTTTATGGTGAATGAAATTATAGGCACTTCCAGAGATCAATTGGGACTATTACCTTTTTCTTTTTTGAGTAGCATCCTTCAATCTCTTGAGTGTTTTGGGGTGTTAATTCCAGCCAATGCATTTACGATGTAGTGAGAGTCAACTCTTAGGACAAAAATTGCTTCCTCCCCGTTTTCTAAATGCTTGAGATGGTTCTTGTTCATGTGTTCTTCCTCTTCACAATCTATGTAGAATAATTTCTTCTCACCACACTTGAAATGCCTTTCTGACTGCTTGTCACAATTAAAGCATAAACATTTTCTTACTATACTTTCCTCCAATTATTGAGGTGTCCACCTTGTAGGGGTTGAGGTGTTTTATAAAGAAGGAGCATTTGTTCTCTCTATAGATGTTAGGATTGGGTCCTTCTAGTAGCCATATATATTTTTACTTTCAACATTTCTTGCCACCTTGATGCATTCTTCAATGATTTGGGTTCCCAAAGCGAACTTCATGTTGAATGTTATCCTTCGAAGAAGTTCCTATGAATACATCAATCAAGTGCTCATCACGGAATATGGGGTTACCTTTATATTCAATCTTTGGAAATTCTCTCAAGTAATAACCGATAATTGAACCCTTTGCTTGAAAGTTTATCAATTGGCTAAAGAGTATTGCTCCACAATATCCTCATAGTGTGCTATCATTTTCTTCCATGAAAATTGTCCAAGTGACTAGTGATTTGTGAGAACAAAACCATCGATACCATACACAAATTGATTAGGTTCTAAATATAAAGAAACAATTGTTACCTTTTGTGTATGTGGCACATTATGGAGATCAAAGAACCACGCTCCATCTGAAGTATCATGTGATTGGGTCCTTTGCCATCAAACTTCCTCATATCGATCTTAGGAGGCGTGATTGGTTTTCAAACCAAAGTTGGAGTTCTCCATTCTTGATTCCACCTTCTTGTGTCCTCATCATGAATTTCATGGGATGCATTTTCACTTTTCAGGTGTCTTCTACATTACGAAATTTTCAATATTTCCATGATCTCCCTTTTAAACCCTCCATCATCTCTTGTAGTTCATCTTTTGTTATTATCTTCTTTTGTAAATCATTGCATGTCCCTACTTGTTTCTTCACCTTCATCAAGAGTCAGTGGGATTTTTTGGAGCTTATTCGTGTAGAAATTCCCTTTTTAGTGGCATGTTGACCAGAGTATCACTTCGAACCTTGATTTTGAGGGTTCTGCTAGACAATATGTCTTCTATTGTATCTCAAAGTTTCGGCCCTTCTGTGTACGAAACTTTATTTTATGCTCGGATTCTCTTTGATATTTCTTTTCTGAAATGCCACAGGTCTTATCTGATTGGATGTGCAAAGTGGAAATTATGGTAACTTCCCACAACTTCTTGATTTTTGGCCTTTCGAGGGAGGTCCTTGTATAGCATGCCGCACACAATAATTGATATAAAATTCTGAAATCGAGACCCAAGATACTACACGATTAATCCACGTTAGTACAACCATTCCCACTCAATGTGGATACTTGAGCAAAGAAGTTATGATTGTTTTACGGACCACCTTCTTGAGACTAGTCAATAGGACTGATCAGATACCCTATATTACACAAAGGGTTATATACAATTTAAGATGAGAAGCTGAAATTTTTACCAAGATACACTACTAATTTAGTGTAGAACACTCACGGAGTTGGGGTCACAAGCGATTCTGAGAAAAATTTTTATAGCAAAATTCCTAATGACTCATTTGAGGATGATTCGAGAACCCTATATATTATGCAATTTGTATCTCGAAATTATAATCTCGGGATCTGAATTTTAGACCGTACCTTGATATGTCTACTAAATATACTCAAAGCCGTTCCTTCAGAAGCGTTGTAGAAAAAAGTTATAGCCAAAATTCCCCGGTGTCGGATGTATGTGAAACCCCAAGACCTTGAGCTCCCTTCTGAAACGTTGTAGAAAAAAAGTTATAGCGAAAATTCCACGGTGTCTCAGATGTAGCAGCGAAACCCCAAGACCTTGAGCTCTGATACCATATGTTAAGAACCAAACATCAATATAGCATAGAAAAACCTCAGGAAAAGAGATAATTTCAGATAATAAGCCTCTTCGAGGGGGAAACCTCCTTTTACCCCATTTAAATGTTCAAGTACAAGATGATTCAAAATGAAAATGTCTCCTTGGTATATATAGGAGACTAGGAGGTATAATTACAACTAATGGCCTAAAGTCGACATAAATAAAATAGAATTACTAATCTAATATGCCCCAATTAAGGGGTAATGAGCCAATATTAGGGCTTAATAGGTTCTAAACACCCAAAAAGAGAAGTGGGCTTTGCCAGTGAAAAGACACTTCCTTTCAGCACCTGCTAGATTGTATAAATAAAGGAGGCCAACACCTCATTTAGTCACTCAGTCATTTTGACTATTCAGAGCGCAAGTTTGGAGCTGTAGTTGGAGAACAAGGAAGAGAGAGAGGCACACTACTTGGGATAGGAATTTATGTAGTGTTTGGTTTATTCTCTTGGCATTGTATTGGCTATCTATATAAAGGAATTTGTTTTTGGGTTTTCTCCCCCATGAGGGTTTCCCAGGATAAATGATGTGTCTCCTGTGATTTTGTTTCTCTCAGTTATCCTATCTATGCTAAGGTTATCTAGTAAATTGAAAAGAAACCTAATAATATCTTAAACTCTAACAAATTCCATGTACGCATAGGTAGGGAATTTTTGGACTGTAACAGATGCCCCCTAATGTGTGAGGTCAGAAGAGAAACTGATGGCCGAAATACATTACAATATATTTACCAGTGGGAAGGCATAGAGTTGAGTGATCTCGAGACTAGAGTTTGGGAGGTGCCATCTGTAAAAAAATGAAAATATCTCTAAGGCGGGAATACCCATGCTCAGGATGAACTAATCATGGATTCCATTCAAATACATTGTAAATCCATGTCATATAAATGTCTATAAAGTGTATCTGTGAGCAATACATAGCATATCTACATCTCAAAATCATTTTATGATATTTATGTACAATATAATATGCATCTTCAAGAAGCATTGATGCCTACGGCTGGAGATGAGGAGATTCATAACTTGAGAAACATCTTCAAGATATTCAAAACTCATGTAGGAGTACAATAGGAGTGTAAGACTCACTACTCTGATATCTTCAACATGCTGTCAGGGAAATACTGGAGGATCTTGATCATCGGGCACATAACTTCATCAATTTTGAATCTGGAATTAACTGGACTCTTGGGATTGCCGACTCATGAAGGTCAAGAGATAAAATGCAGAATGGATGTCTCATGTTGGATAAAAATTCCCTTGGACAAAAGCATGAAAAATGATGAGACTCATGAAGAGTAACATTGACATAAGTCTGTGATACATGAGGCACCACAAACTCTCCATCTTTTTGTAAGAGTAACAATATGGAAGATGACACAACTCTATGTAGCATTAACAACTTCCTAAGGTCATACTAAATCACAATGCTTGGAGAGTAAAAAAAAGGATGTGCTTTGTCCAAGGGAGACTATCTTGTTTCCGAATAAAAGAAAATCTATATCCCATCCCCTTTTTTTGGAATATTTGATCTTTTTTTGTCTTTTTCAAATTTTGAACGAGCTTGAAAAAGAATAAAAGAATGTTACGTTACAAAGGAGGAATGAGTATCATGAGCAAGTAAACTAGTTCCAAGTGCATGGAACATACTAATGCTCATGGAAAGGTCACATGTGTAGGATAAGGACACTCGGGGAAAATTCCTCCATGGGTCAAGGTGTCAGATCGCAAAGGAAAAAAATGCTACAAGGCTTGCGTTTAAGGAATGCTTTGAAGGTTCAGTTGAGAGAAACATGGAGCTGACATTAGGCCAAAGATGCAATGATGACACATGCGATGTGATTAAGCATGAAACAATAAGACTCATTCCATGTGACTTTTTAGGATCCCAGAGAAGGTAAGCTCGGTGGTTTTTTCACGTTTAGAGACTCTGAAAAAATGCTAAAGAAGACTCCAGGGAGTTCCTTTTTTGTAACTAGTCCAGTCGATTCGAAATAGGGTTAAACTTGTACTGAAAGGACATCTCTTCCAAACCGTTTTAATGAGTGTGATTGAGACAATATAACTCAACGACATTTTCAATTTTAAGGAGTCTCAAAATATCTTAAATATGGACTTATATCTTTTTTATAGGTTTAGTCTCCTTAGCCTGAAAAATTCTAAAATATAACTTAGAAGAACTCTCCCAGTGAGACAAGTCTCTTGAGGCATACCTTTTTCCTGGATAATCTATTGGCCAAAAAAGGAGTTAAACTTATGCCAAATAGATGTTCTTTCTGGACCAATTAACGAGTGTGAAAGGAACAAGATCACTCGAAAATCTTTTCACATTTAGGGAGTCTGAAAAGAGATTATCTGTGGACTCCGAGGGGGTTCCTTTTTCATAAGTAATCTCCAAGGCCCGAAAAAAGATAAACCAAAGCCAAGGAGAATGTCCCTTTTTTGAAAATTTAGTCCCTCGGGCACGAAAAAGGGCTAAACTTGTGCTTGAGAATACTCTCCTAGCTAAATGAAGTTGCTAGGGCATACCTTTATTCATAAAATTAACCATTCGGACTGAAAAATGGGTAAAATACCGCTAGATAGATGTGCCTTCAAATTTGAGTTTGACGAGCGTGAATGGAAACACGATTGATCGACAATCTTTTCATTTTTAGAGAGTTTGAAAAGGGCTTAAAGAAGACTCCA
This sequence comes from Picea sitchensis, assembly GCA_010110895.2. NCBI lineage: Eukaryota > Viridiplantae > Streptophyta > Pinopsida > Pinales > Pinaceae > Picea > Picea sitchensis. The sequence continues at coordinate 18,474 of SNQJ01S0188027.1, read as the reverse complement.
GGGGGGTTTCTTTTCTCAAGTAATCCAGACGATATCGAAAAGAATAAATAAACTCTCGTTGGATGTCACTTTCAAAATTTAAGCGAGGTTGAAAGAAAACAATCCATAATATTTAGAGAGTCTCGTGGGTAAGGCCAAGAATGATGACTATAAATAAGAATGATTCTTCAATGCGTAGTCATGACGGGACTAACAAGGACTCCCAAGACTATGGAAAAAACTCGCAACAAGGACACCAAAATGAAACAAAGGATCTACCTAGGGCATCCATGGAAAGGTATTCTCTACTACCTAATTACGACACTCTAAAGCATCTGGGAAGATTCTATATCACACTTCGGTGGGATCGATCTTATGGAAAAGTGGAAAATTCAACAATATACAAAATGTAGGGAGTGAAAACCTAACCTGTATGCAAAAGTTAAAAAAAACAACTTTTACCATGAGATGATATAGGTGTAACCCATCTCAAGAAAATCACCAAACCAAAAGGACAAGTTCATCAAAACGACCCAAAGATAACTAAAAAGAGAACTTAAGTATCCACCAACTCAAGAAAGTGGGAAAAGGGGACCAAATTAGGGGAAAAATGGAAAACAAAGTCTATAAATAGAGGTGGAAAGCTCATTTTTACCATTGTAATTAAGAAAATAACTAAAAAGGTCAAAAACCCTCTTCCTCAAAAGGTGAAATCAAGGATCTACGGTGGATCGAAAACCTTCACACTTTGACCAAGTAACTACAAACCAACCTCTCATTCATTTTAGTTCATTTTTTATGCTTAATTTTATGTTTGGGAAGCACACGCCCTTGTAAAAGGGTCGCGTCTATGTGTACGCGGGATGTCCATGCTCAACCCGCATATGTATGTAGGAAAAGTTATACTTAGCCCGCATACATACGTGACTGTCCTAACTACAACCCGCGTACACCCCCTTTAATGTTAAAAAAAAATGAAACAAGTGCTAAAACCTCTCCAGCTTTTGTGTGACAGGATTTATGTGCACTGGAGAGAAATGGAACACGAGGAACTTGATGTGTTGGTCGAGGAGGATCCCAATGCCATTGATATGCTAAAACATTGTTGTGTGTGGAAATTATTCTGGTTCCCATTCATGAGGGAATAACCGAGGTTGTTAAAAGATTTGGTATAGTATTGGTACCCTGGTGAAGATACATTTATTCTATAGGGTCAATCACTGACCCCAACCACAGAGGATATTTACTTCTTGACTAGTCTCTCTAGGAGAGGGGAACTAGTCAATCTAAGGACCTTTCCTCTAGGGCCGTACAACATTGAGGATTACATCAATATGTACTGTGAGGATGGTACTGAGAAAGTAGGTTCTCAGGTGTTGATTCACAAGATTTTTTGTCTCCACCTTCACATTATACTATTCATGATTGGGTGGATCACGGGATCCACAACACTCCATCGTGCCTCCCGTGCACAGATTCATTGTGCAGTTTGCTGTTTGGAGGCTACCATATTTGACTGGAGTACCACCATGATGACATGCATGAAGAAACAACTTACAAACCATCGCAGGAGGAAAAACAAGAATTTTAGGTTTGGCATGGTACGCACTTTATTCTTCTTTGAGAGTCCCTAGTCTTATCCCCAGGGAGATAGTACGGGGGCATATTTCCTCCTTTCTGACATTGTGCAGGTGTGAAGTTTTTATGCCTATGCAGGGTGGAGGAAGAACCCAGGAGGAATTTGACGACAAATTCTTTGACTGGTGGGCCCGTCATATTCTCGTCAAAGAGAAATATCCCTATGCAGGAATTAGTTTTCTGAGAGATCCCGACATGCCCATGCCCCCTAGAGAGGAGCACAGAGAGATAGGTAACACATTTTTTAAAGCTATTAACTTTTTAAATTTTCACATATTATCCTTTTTATGTTAATGTCAGTGTACTAACTTAAAGATCTGTTATATACATATGTGGTACTATTTCAACTAGCAAACTTCGTCAGGACTAGAGGTCGTCCTCAAGCAAAGGCTGGACCAGTAGGAGAAGGAGGACCAACAGTTGCAGGAGGACCCCTAATTGGATAGGTTGAGAGAGTGCTACGACGAGTAGAGAGAAACATGATAACTCTTACTCATCCAATACCCATGGTAGAGATCGAGGATCTTCCCCCGGCTATGAAACCACACGTAGTGGGGGTTCCCAGGACTTGGGTCCAGTTTTTCCAGTGTCTTGGGAACATCGTAGTTCACTGTAATAGGGCCATTAGGACTATACCTTAGATAGAATTGGACCACTTATGTGCCAAGGGAACGTTTTGTACTATGAATTTGAGGGATTTATCCCAACAATGTATACCGACTATTTTTTAGGATTTAATGCTCACTTTGTACTCATGACACTATATTTTGGATATATATATATATATACATCTTTTTGTCTTATGGATGATATTTTTTTTACAAATGTATTTACATGTGTATGTCTGTGTTTTACTTTTACATGTGAGAAACATGCCAATCTAATACTTGATTAGCTAATGTATCAATTAGTTGGTTAGGTCTCCTAGGAACATGAATATAAGTAACATAATCAAAAGATCATTCTAAGATACGTACCCTAAGGAATCATTGGTGAAGAGTGGGATCATAAATGCGGTATACCCCATTTAACTTGGACATGACCAATTGAGCATATAAATAAACCTGAAGGCAAGAAATACCATGTGACAAGGCATAACAAAGTAAATCTATCACTGCAATGTACTCGACAACATTATCGGTTGCTTCGCCTAGACAAATTCCTCCATAAGATAGAAAATGAACACCAGGTGTAAAAATCACCCAAGCTATGGAAGAAAGCCTCTGAGTGTGTCAACAAGCATCGTCCATGAACCCAACATAGACTTCAGATTCACTTGACATCTTCCACAGTGAAAAAGAAAACATAATTGACTACACGTCCATAAAAAAAAAGAAAAATATATATAAAAAACTATACATATATACAAGAATTCACGCTCAGGAGACTGACCTAAGTGTAACACTTCTTAAGGTAGAGCCCATTTCTAGGTTCTTCTAATGAATTACCCTCGAAAACCAGATGGCAAGCACCATTTTCTAAGAATTATTTCACAATGAAAGGACTGAACCACATGGGTTTGAACTTGCCTTCTCCCAATAGATATTTGTCTTGGTCATAGACCAGGACAATATCACCTTCATAGAAAATCCGAGGGCAGACTGACCGATCATATTGACACTTGACCCATTTTTTATGAGCCTTGTTAGCCAAGGCTGCATACTAACGCTTCTCATCAAGTTGCTTGAGATATAAAAGATGTTCCTCAAGCAGTGTAGTGTCGGGAAGTAGTTCCACTTCCAACTTTAGAGAAGGGATTTTACATTAAATGGGAAAGACTGCTTCTTGCTCGTAAATGAGTTGAAAAGGTGAAAAACCAGTAGCAGTCTTTACATAAGTTTGATAATTCCAAAGCGTCGAATATAACATCAAATTCTAATTTGACTTGGATGAATTAATCTTTCGTTGAAGAATAGTCTTGAGGGACTTATTCACAACTTCTACATGACCATTCACTTATTGGTAATATAGTGATGAATGTTCCTGTTTAAACCCAAGATTTGATGTTAATTTGGACATCATTTTTTTCTGGAAGTGACTGCCATGGTTAGTGACAATCTCCTTCAGGATACCGAACCTAGCCACTATCTGATTGAAAATGAAAAGGGAATTAGTTTCCCTGTCATTGTTAAAAGTCGACATATCTTTGACCCACTTAGTAAAGTAGTCGACTGCTACAATGGTGTAGTGATTCCCACTGGAAGAAACCAGGTGAAAAGTAGTGAAATAAATCCCCCACTTGGTGAAGGCATTGAAGACAATAACCAAGAACATAGGAGTTGGGTGTGCCAGCATATTCCGAAAAAATATCATGGACGGGTGACACTTCTTGACCTCCTAAACACAATCTTTGATTAATGAGGGCCAAAAGTATTCAACACAAAGAATCTTTTGGGATTTTTCCAACCCAAAAATATGACCTCCACATGCTCTTGTGTGACATCCGTTCAAAACAAGCTCTTCTTCCTCATGAGTAAGACATCGTCAAATAATACAATCTACCCCTCGATGATACAAAGTGTCATCGAGGATGAGATAGTTCTGCACTTGGTGTCGTATTCGTCGATGCTCATCATGAGAAGCAAAAGCAAGGCACTTCAAAGTTTGAATATACACAAGGATATCTCCATACCAGGGTTCTGAAGAAGAGATTAGAAAGAGATATTCGTTAGTTGGTCACTCTTCTGGTGAAATATCACCACTTTAGAGTGGAAGTTTTGAGATTAAATCTGCAAATAACAAGAAATTTTTAGATTTTGTCGAAATGAAATCCAAGTCAAACTCTTTTAGGATGACTATCCATCGAATGATTTTTCTGCCAATGACCTGTCACATTAAAACATATCAAAGGGGGTTGACGATGGCTACGACGGTGATCTTGAGAATTAATATATAGTGACAGAACCGTTGGACAATGTGAACAACCTCCAAAGTGAGTTTCTCAACATGCGCGTAGTTGATTTCCTATCCAAATAGGCTTCAGATAAGATAATAAATCATGCACTCTTCGAGCATGCCATCCTCTTGGACCTAGACCATGCCAATTTTAGACTCTGCAGAAACCAAATAGATCAAGAAATCCTTGCCATAATCAGGAGGATTGAGCAGATGGGAAGACGTAGGGATGATTTTCAACACATCAAAAGAGCGTTGAGTTGTTTCGTCCCAACATAATGGGACTCCCTTTTTTAAGAGACACATGAATTCTTTTGTAATCTTAGCATAATTAGCAACAAAACGCCAATGAAAAATTTATTTCCCCTATAGACTCTGAAGCTGGGGAATTGTGTGCAGGGGAGGCAATTGAACTATTGTCTCAACCTTTAGAGGATCGACCATGATCCCTTTTGTTGACACGATGAAACCTAATAAACAACCTAATGTCACACACAAACTACGTGATGCTAGATCATCGAGGTATGCCTCGACTATGTGTTTGAGGTAGTGAAAAGAAAACGACATAGCCCGTTGAAAGGTAGCTCCAACATTCTTCAGGAGAAAAGGCATTTTTCAATAGGCAAATGTACCCCAAGGACAAATAAAATCCATTTTATGTTGGTACTCAGGATTGATCTGAATTTGATTATACCCGAAAAAACCGTTCATGAAATAAAATACCTCGTAACCCACATATTCATCGACGATCTAGTCAATAAACGGGGTTGGAAAATTTTCTTTTGGGTAAGCATTGTTCAAGTGATGAAATTCCATATATACGCGGATCGTGCCTTGCTTCTTGTTGACTCAAATAGGGTTCAAAACCCCTTCTATCAATTTCACAGGGTAGATGAAACCAACCTTGAGGAGTATCTCTACTTCATCCTGTATCCTCGCTGATTTGCAAGGATTATCCGGGTGAAGCTTCTATTGGATAAGTTTGACATCAGGATAAGTCATGATTTTGTGTTCAAGAATTCATGGATCAATGATTGGAATCTCCTCATAAGACCAGGAAAAAACATCGTATAATACTTTAAAAAATTCACTGTAGATATGAATTTCTTCATAAGTGAAATCCACTCCAATGAAGACATTTTCCATGACGCCAGGGGTTTTGGAGATATCAATAGGAATCATTTCAACAATACTTGCAATGTTTCCCTCGGCATATATTATGTGTGTAGCTAGAGGGTTAATAGGACAAGGGCTATCTCCATCAATGGTCATAACAAAATCCCCTGCCTCTATACTCCTGAGCTCGGGTAAGAAGTAAGATCTATGATGAAGATTATTTTAAAGTATGTCTAGACTAGTCATTTCCTCCAGGATCACATTTTCATAAGGAAATACTAATTCCAAAGGGTTGTGAGTAACGAGAGAGTCTTGAGCCCAAATATGCTCGAGAACACTAAAAGGTTTCTTGAAAAGAATCCAAAGCATATTTTGAAACCAAAGAAAATGCTCAAGGAACAAGAAGAAAGTAAAAGATCTCAATTAGAAGAAAAAGAAGAAGAGATCAAAAGACTAAAGAATGAAATAGAAGAAAATAAGAAGGTATATAATGAGATTAGAAAAAGTCTTGAAGTTAGTATGCATCTCAAGACCCAAATTGAAGAATCCAAAAGGGTAGATGAACTACTAAAGAATCAATTAAATGAAAAGGACGAGTCATGTTATAAATTGGAAGTTGAAGTTGTTGATCTTAGAAAGAAAGTAGAGAAGTCAAACAAATTCTTGAATAGATCAACAATATTGAATGAAATATTTGATAGTCAAATATCACCAAATGATAAATCAGGTCTTGGATACAAAAAAGAAGATACACATGTTGAAGAAAGCACCTCAAAGAAGCTTGAGGTAAGTCCCTCATTCTCAAAAGATGGAAATAATGTTGCAAGTCAACCATCTACGCAAGGGAAGGAAATTATCAAAAGAACAAAGCATGGAAGACATCAAGAATCCATCTTTACACCTCAAAGCAAATTCAAAATAGAGACACCTTCAAGATGGACACCAAAGAAGAAGTATGAAAATGTTTTTCATGGTCACTGTCACTCATGTAATGAATATGGTCACAAATCTTTGGATTGCAGATATTATGCAAGGAGAAATAATGAAAGATTTCACAACACCCTAAGGTATTGGAGATGTA
>SNQJ01S0188026.1:1711-18392 GCA_010110895.2 Picea sitchensis | reverse complement strand
TGTAATGTTGAGTTGTAACCAATCTCAAGTCTAGTTCTAAGTTCGAACTAAAGCATGAAGTTGAGTTATGTTTAATGCATGTAATCAGATTACTATTTCGAGCTTCCCCTCTTCCCCTCTTCAGCCTATATAAGAAGAGGTCGAACCCTCTCTTCAACATAGTTTTGCAACACAATTTTCATATGCAAGTTGAGGGTGAAGCAATAGAGGAACACATCAGTGATAAAGAGGAAGCATATCAGAGGTGTATTTCAGCAAGGTCTTTTAAGTCTTTGTCAGTCAGAGTCATCTTGGCAAGTTCTTTGAGAGAAGAACATTCATGGTGGATATTTGTAATAGATCTTACATTATTAATGCAATAAAGGAATATTGTTTGCTGGGGTTTTTCTCCCTGTGCAGGGTTTCCCCAGGGTATATGTGTTGTTGATGTGCATGTTTACTTATCTACATAGTTATTGCTATTCGATTATGATTTGCAATTGTTGAAGTGTATTAAGCTGGAATCAAAGTATTGAAGAAAATAAAAGAATTAATCCGCATAAGAAATCAAGCTAATAATTTAACAATTTCGTTTATACATAGTAGAATTTATATATCAAGTTGCTTATCAATCCATGCATTTTCTTTTTAGTATATTGAAAATACAAAAAAATAGGCATTTTACATTGCTTGGCATTTTTGTCTTTTGAATCTTTATCATTAGCTTAGTGCATTTAGTGAAAGATTGAATTTTATTTCTGAATTGCAGAGTTGAAATTGAAAATTGCATCATTTTTTTTAGCATATCATTCATTGAAAAAATTAAAGTTAGACTTTGCATTATATTCATATTTATTTTCTTGCAGAGTCATATCATCATGAGTTTCACTTCCATGCCTTTTTGAGTAATCATGGCCAATAAAATTTACGCTTTAAATTAAAATTGATTAGTCACGATTTTATTTTTTTGGGTGCACAAACTAGTCTAGGATTTAGTGCCTTGGAATAGGATTTTGTGAGTAAACTTCTCCAAGGAAATTAAATCAACATATGTGTCTGAGATAGGGAGTTGAGAAGTCCATAGTATAATTGGTAAGATCAGGAGGCTCTGCTCACACCGGAGTTAATCACGAGGTCGCGCGAAGTTGGTTGAAGGGATAACCCCCGGATACTCGCCTAGCGTCAGAGATAATTCTGTGGATTTATTTGTATTTGGGGATCTTGCTAGTACCTATACCTCTGTGAGAGGAAGTGTTTTCAAGGTTTTGGGCTTTGCTACCCTACCCATACGGTGATCTAGACTTACGATTTCTCACCTGTGCATCGGTTATACAATGGTTTATTAGTTGCTTGACTTAGGTATCTCATAGGTTACTTGTAGGGGTTATTTTGCTTGTACCCTGGGTCAGATAGGGGTCATACACCACACAACCTTTATGGAAGATTACCTCTCCGAGGGGATCCGACCGACTGGTTGTTAAGCCCATGACGACCCCTATAATTGATTCTGTTACCTCAAAAATTTAGCAGGGAGTCTCAAGTCCCTCTTGGACGAGACACACCTTCTTTAGCGAGGGAGGCCACTCAGCTACTTTAGCATGTTTGCATGCATATTGACCGTTTGACTTTTTGGTATGCTCTTTGACTACTAGTGGGCATTAGGAGTCTATTTTAGGTGTCATCATCATGGATAGTGGAGTTTCTTTTTCTCCCTCATTTACTGCTACCCACCCCATAATGCCTACTTATTTCATGGGAATGGACCCTTCTGTTTTTCACAATGGTATGCAGAACTACAACACTCAGTCCGTTGGGTCTCTAGTCATTTTTCTGTTGATATGAATTCACCCGTGCAATCCTCTCTCTGACCCACGTATATGAATCCTAGCATTGGATCTGGGGGCACCATGGCTCCAATGCCTACTTCTTCGTTTGATATGAGTCATTTCCCCATGGGAGGTTGGAACCTTCCCCCTTATGGATCCAATACTAGTTATGCTCTTTCAGGAGCCAGTGCTCAGATGGGTGCTTATCCCACTTATTACACCCCACCCATGTATCTTTCATTTGCCATGTCAATTCCTTTGAACACTTTTTCCATGACATGTCCTCAAGTATCCCCAGGTATTTCATATGGGGAGAATCCATTTTACGATTCGGGCTACCCTCTTTATGGGACCCCTTCACAAGGGGGAAACATATATCCTCACTTGAATAATTCTTATCCTACCTCGGTCTCTTCGCAGACCTCGGTGACGATGCCCGTCCAAACCTCTTCGGACCATTTTAGCGTAGGCCACCACTTTTCTGGGAAGGGATAGGGGGTACACCAGGATCCTTCCTAGCCTGCAATGTTTCAGAACCAATCTTTCCCTGGACCTTGGAATAAAATGCCGCAATCTACCGCTAGCCCAATCACTGTCAGTCATACTGGTTCTCCATCACCAACCTCTGCCAGTCACGTCAGAGATGGGTCAACATTTTCTACAAATTATGTTGATAACTCGCACCCAACCTCTGCCAATTATGTTGGGGACACCATCCTTTTTACCCCAAATCATAGTCGTGTCACATCTCCAACCTCTATTCATCATATAGGAGAATACTCTCTTACCTCTTCTAGTCATGTCGAGAGCATGTCACCAGTCATTGTAAACGACGCTGGGGGCATCGAGAAGCCTATACGTCTCAGACGTAAGCCTAAATTCCTTTGCAGGACTTGTGAAGGAAGTCACCTTACTCATTTGTGTTTGGCTACTATCGAGATACCAGAGGCATGGGGCTCACCCAAGAGCCCTTCGTATTCTGAGGCATCCATGGTTTCTCCTCACACCACTTCTCATTTGATCGTCTCGGTGGTTCCACCGCCGCAATCCCCTCTTGACCTCACCCCCTTTGTCGAGGGTGAAGCGTCTCTTGTCCCCGTTACTATGCATCCTCTTCAACCTATAATTGAAGAAGTGGTCTCACCAGTGCAATATCTGGTCAATCCTACTCTCCCTGTAGAGAGTGATGTGTCCTTCAATCATGTCATCAACATTCCAGGTCCTTCCCCTTCTGAACGAGAGATATTTATTCTTCCCCCGAATGCTCTTCCTCCAAGTCCTGACGAGGTTCCCTTCGATTGGGACGACCTGATAGGGCATCCCATACCCCCACCTTTGTCTTTTCCAGCAAGAGACATTATTTGAACCATCACGGAGACTATATACTCCGTTAGCACTTTCTCCTCCTCGACTTGGAGAGATTTGGGTTTTCCCAAGATTTTGTCAGCTATCTGTAAGATGATGACTTTCCGCAGAAGACCGAGATGGGAGCCTTGGCCTCCCCCTTTACATGTTGATTAGAACAACATAAACGAGTCTTGGTTAAGCTCTTTTCCGACTCGTCTAAAAAACCGAAAAAGATTGCCAAGTGATTTGTCCCTTTCACACTCGTTAAATTGGATTTGAAAGGTCATGAGTCTTAGTTAAGCTCTTTTCTGACTCGTTACCAAAAATAGAAAAGATCACTAAGTGAACTTGTCTTTTTCACACTCGTAAATTGGATTTGAAAAGACGTCTATTTGGCACAAGTTTACCCCTTTTTCACACCAAGTAGACTTAAAGACATAAAAAATGACATTTTTTGGCGTTAAGTTGTGCTTGCATCCCATGCCCTCGCTTGTAGTATTGAGCCTTTAGCCGGTTCTCACTTTGCGTTATAAACTGTTGCCTAAGCAGTTTTTCCACCCTCAACCAAGCAGAGCCTTGTTTATATCCTTCGCAATTTGACACCCTATACCCTGAGGGAACATCACCCCGAGTGTCCATCTCTCACATGCATTTCCTTGCATTGAGCATAGGTACGTTCCACTGGTGGAACTAGTTTTGCTTACTTGCGACACTCGTTTCCTCCTTTGTATCATAGCATTCATTTGTTATGAAAAAACCAAAAAAGACAGGTGGGAAGGGAGTACTATATTATATTTGGCAGTAGTCGTGTCACCTTTGAACAGAGTACAAAGTTATTGAGTCCTTGTGTCATCATAATTTTGGGTTTAGCATGGCCTTAGGAAGCTGATCTCGTTACAGATTTTTATTTACTGACTGGTTACTCTTCCAGTCCCCATAGAGAACATTATCAATGCCTCCTACATCTGATAGTTATATCATTGGGTCTATGTTGTCGGAGTATACCATATGTCTCATGCTCTTATTCAAAGGAAGTCTATCAACCTGTGTCGGCCATTCCTCAGAACTCTTGACTTTGCATGTCAGCCATACCCTCAGTTTGTCTCAGAGTCACATGATACTGTGGTCTTATCATGCACCCTCGCCCTACTTTCATCATTGGTAGGACACCTTGAACCCAACAGTCGACATTTCATCATTGGTCGTTGACTGGGTGGTTTCCCTTTTGTTCGATGGTAAGACATCTATTCACACTTTGGGATTCATGCAGTGTCTTGGATTCCATTAGCCTTATTGGTGGTTTCCTTGCCTTTGTCAGCAGTTTTCATCATTGGTTGCTATTCAGAGGGTCTTTTTCATGTACCGCTTGCATTTGGCACTCGCGAAAGATGCACAGGGTCATTGGTTCGTGAACATGTTCTTCATCCGATCTCCACCAAATTATGAAGCTCCTGCTTTGTCCCTCATGCTGACTGATGAGAGATGCCTTAATGCTCTCCTTTCAACGGGTCTCTTTCCATCTACTTCAACTCGTTTATTTTGGATATGGGACCTAGAGTTTTATGAGTACCTCGAGGCTTGCAGTCATTAGTGATAGGCTCTCTCTCCATTGACAGATGGAAATACATCAATGTCTCTTGATCAATGGATTCCTCAAGTGTTCGACATTGACTCCTTTATTCACACTTGTAGGAATGTGCTCGGTGCCTTGATACCCACTTTCATTATTGGTAGGATGTCTCACGTTTTTTAACGGTATACCTCAATGACTGGTAATCAAACGATGTCTCATTGTGTTCGACCTCAAGTCCTTTATTCACATGATGTAGACTTGCACCCTTGGCGGATAGTGTATAAGACTTGAAGACATCACTATGTGGCCACAACTTTCCTGCACTGTTGCTTCCTTTTCATTGGACCGGTACCTATATGACTTCAGTGATCATGGGAGATCAGATTGTACTCCATGGTATACAAATATCTTCATATTGGTTTTGAGACTGGTTTCACTAGGCCTTGTTCATGACTATGACATTTTTTGGCATGTAATTGCATTTATATTTTGCCTATTTTATAGACACGAACACTTGTTTGGTATATTTTTCACATGGATCTGCAGTGTATTCTTGGCAGCCATGTATGAAAAGTCAGTACATAATGTAATGAGCAATTGAGTTTTTCCAACTAGTTCTCTACCACTCCATTTCTGGGTTATTTATAATGTATTTTGGCCATCGCAGATACTCCTCTGATCTCACACATTAGGGGGCATATGTTATAGCAAGATTTGCCTCACCATTGCAATCTTGCACAAAGGGCCTTTTTCCATTTCCCTATGCAGACTTGTCATCCCTTTTTGATGAATCTAGAGCTAAAAATAAATATTTTTCCACATATACGCACCCTATCTACTATACAACATGCGTATACGCAGGCTGCTCCACTGCAGCCCGCGGACATCGGGATTTGTGCTATAAAATACAAAAATGAAGTCGGGTTTCCATGTCACGACAGGAGATCTCTGATCCTTGGCCTTCCATATACTAGAAACGGTCTGACTCGGCCCTTCGGTTTCATTCTGAAGGCTATAAAAACACAATTCCGAGCTATGGAAAAAAGGAGAAAACATTCAACTTTAAGAGCAAAGTTACTCTGGAGAAATTACTTCATATTGAGTCTGCATCCCTTTGTTGTTCAAGTCTGGACACAGTGTTCAGCCCCCAAGCTCTTTCCCTATTGTTGAGAGAACCTTATTGTCTCCCTTCTATGAGCTTGCCTTTGGTGGAGGATTGAAGTGGTGGAGGCCTAGTTGGAAGGAACTTGGTTTCTTGGTTTCGAACCGTGCCAACACGGAAGTCTGTAATGTTTTTGTTTCTATTGATCATTTATTAATAGAAATACTCCTTTCCCGTCCAATTGGTATCGTGAAAATATACGATTATTATCCATGGGCATGTTTGTTATGTTTATTAATGGATTATGCTATCTAATGTGATAACCCCTTTATATTATCATTATATACTTGCTCTGCTTGTGTGTTGAGAACTTGTTGTTGGTATAAAGCTTTGGCTCGAAGTGCTCAACGGTGGAACATCATCAAACGTTGGATCGAGGTAGGCCTCTTTCTTATCTTGCACATTAGTTTATATAGCATACGTTGGAATTGATTTGTTTCTATAGTCATACCTATCTGTTGTGGTTTACCCTGGCCATAGAGAGTTTTTCCCTCGTAACCTCAAGCTTTTGAAAGAATTTGCTGATGTGTTTGCCTAGAAATATGAAGATTTAAGAACATATGATACCAACATCATTGAGCATAGATCCCTTTGAAAGAGGAGGCCAAGACTTTTAGGCAGAAACTCATATAAATAAATCCCATGCTGCTCCCTATTATGGAAAAATAAGTGAAAAAATGTTGGACGCCCAGATCATCATTCCTTTGAGATATTCAGAATGGGTGGCTAACTTGGTTCCTGTGAGGAAGAAAAATGGGGAAATCAGGCTGCGTGTTGATTTCAGGAATTTGAAGAGGAGCTCCAAAAATGATAACTACCCCTTTCCAAAGACAGAACACATTTTGCAGAGAGTGATTGACTCATCTAGGATGTCTATGATTGATGGTTTTTCTGGCTACAATCAGATCTCTGTCTTTCCTGAAGATAGAGAGAAGAAAACCTTCACTACTCCTTGGGGCACATTCATGTATGCCAAAATGCCCTTTGAATTGATGAACACAGGAGAAACCTTCCAGCGAGCCATGGACATTACCTTTACTGGGGAGAAAGACAAATTTGTAGTCATCTATCTGGATGACATTACAGTGTTCTCAAAGTCTGACAAAGAGAATTGTCATCATTTGAAGAAGGTCTTCCTGAAGTGCAGAAGGTTTGGTCTCTCTCTCAATCCTAAAAAATATTTGTTTTCTATGAAAGAAGACAAATTATTGGGGCATATTGTGTCAGCAGAAGGGGTAAGAATTGATCCAAGCATAGTGGAGGCCATCCAGACCTTATCTATTCCCAGATCTAAGAAAGAGGCTCAGTCTTTCTTAGGTAAAATCAATTTTCTAAGAAGGTTCATCTCTAATTTCGTTGATTTGGTTAAGCACATTACAACCATGCTTAGAAAAGGAAGCGAGGTGAAATGGACCGTTGAGTCCAGAAATTCTTTGACCAAATCAAAAGGGCTTTGACTGAAGCATCGATGCTCATCAACCCTGATTATTCTAAGGAATTTCTGATATTTTTTTTGCCTCATTTGATAAGTTGGTTGTTGTTTTGCTACAGAAATATACAGAGGGGTTAGAGCAACCTATTTTGTTTTTCAGCAGAGCATTGAGGGATGAAGAAATGAGATATGATATCATGGAAAAGTGGGTTTATGCTTTGGTCAAATCCCTCAAGGATTTCAGAGTATATGTTATGCATTCAAAAATTGTTTCATATGTTCCCTCAGCCTCAGTAAAAGAGATATTGATCCAACCTGATATAGATGGGACGAGAAGAAAATGGATTGCTAAAATTTTGGAATTTGACCTTGAAATAAAACCCACCAAATTGGTGAAAGGCCAAGGTTTGGCCAGGTTGCTGGCTGAATCAAACTGCAAGGCTTTGGGGGTAAATTCATGAACAGAAAATCAACAAGTTGAGATTGTTGATAAAGACTTTCATGTCAGCCTCAACTTAACATAATGCACCTGGTATAAATACATCATATATTTTCTGCAGAAGTTGTGGCCTCCTTATGGTTTGGACAAGAGCAAGGTAAGAGCTTTGAAACTCAAAGAAATCAAATATTGTCTCATTGATCAGGTTTTGTATTGGAAATACCCTCTTGGATTTATTTTGAGATGTCTAGATCCACATGAGGCCCAAAGGGCCATAACTGATTGTCATGACAGCTTATGTGGGGGCCATCATTTTTGGAGGACCACAAATTATAAGATCCTCAGAGATGGGTATTTATGGCCCAACCTTTTTACTGACGTTTGTGCAAAGATTAGAGCTTGTGTCAAATGCCAAAGGTTTTCCATAAAGAAACAACTCAAATCTTTTCCTTTGAAACTTGTAGTGGTTTATGGATCTTTCCAACATTGGGGTCTTGACTTCATTGGGGAAATCCACCCAGCCTCAAGCGATCAACACAGGTGGATTTTGACTGCCACTGATTATTTCACCAAGTGGATAGAATCCATCTCTACAAGAAGTTCCTCCCACAAGGTAATCATTAACTTTCTTAAGGATATCATGTCTAGATTTGGTTGCCCAAGCAGGATTGTTACTGACAATGCTGCCTCCTTCAAAACTGAACCATTAATCAAGTTCTGTGATCTGTTTGGGATTACATTAATCCATTCTACTCCTTACTATCCATAAGGAAATGGTTTAGCATAGTCCTCTAACAAGAACCTCATAAAGATCATCAGGAAATTGTTAGAAGACAATATGAAAGCATGGGACTCAAAGCTGAAATTTGCATTATGGGCCGACAGAGTTACAACAAAGAGGTCACAGGGTGTTTCCCATTTTCAGCTTGTATATGGGGTTGAGGCTATTTTTCCTACTCAGCTTGCCTTGCCTGTGGCAAAATTCCTCTAGGACTACCAATGAGAACCTAATGATATGGTCAGGAGGATACAACAGCTGGTGGAAGTACAATAAGCTAGGGAGAAACTACTTGATAAAGCTCAGGATCACTAGCAGAAAATAAAACAAGACTTTGATAAGAGGGCAAGTAAGGAAGGTTTTCAACTGGGGGATCTGGTGCTCAAATGGGATGCCCCCAAGCAAGACAAAGGCAAACATGGAAAATTCGAAGCCTTATGGATTGGTCCTTTCAATATTTCTGAAGTATTTTCAAATAACACCTATAAGTTGCAGAGCTTGAAGGATTTCGAAGTTTTTGGTGGCCCTATCAATGGGCACTTTCTGAAAAAATATTTTTTTTAAGCCATGATTGGCTTTCCACCATTGTAATTACCACTTCCTTTTTATTTATGTTTGAATAAGAGACTCCATGACCCAAAGGCTAAAGCATTGGAACTGGGCATTCTTGGCAACTCGCAGGGAGCATGCCATCCCCTGTGGAGCCAAATGTTATCACATAAAATTGTCCATAGTCACGAGTGACAACTATGAACGCAAGAGAGCGGGAAAGTGTAGTTTGCAGTGGTCGAGATCCCCTATGCAGTTCAATTTAGCGCTATCTCCAAGCACAGTTGGAAGGATTCCATAGTTGGCAGGCGGATAAAACTTTGGCGGGGACGCTAAAATAGTCGACGCGCCTAGATCGCGATCAGATCAATGACCACCAATCATTTCGGCACCACAAGCTATGCGGGCATTAAAATCCAAAGGCGGGTCGAAATCCAAACCGCGGTATTGTGGGGAAGCTACGTGGCCGAATATGGTGCATTTCGGCCCCGAAAGCGGTGTGGGTCCAAACTACTTTCAACGGCACCAAAATCACGTGCGAGTATAATGTCGTATCCAACAACGACATGTGGTCGCCCGATAGTCATCCAACCATGCTCCAATCCAGAGGAGGATTCGGTTAATGAAAAATGATCGATAGTTGAAACCTCAGCTCAATCCATAAATAGGAAACTTGGAATCTATGGCCGAGGAGACAGAGATGTTAGCCCGAGGTACTACGATGGACAGCTTCTTCTTGCAGGCCCATACTAATCCAAGCTTGCGTCTGACAGGAGGAAACACACACAGTCTGACAGAAGGATGCACAGAGGAAAATCCTTGAATGAGATAGCCAAATCACACTCATGGTAGTTGTGGACTGATCTGAGTATAAATATATTAGTTCAAGATTTTGTTATGGTTGTCGAATGGTTGAGCAGAGCTCCCTATTTTGTAATATTTTGATACCAAAGTTGTTCTCTGGTTATGTATGAGACTTGAGACTTGAAGTCAGCTTCTTTCATCATCTTGTTTAATCTGTGTTGAAACACTCGTGCATGAAGGATCCGGACGAGGGTTGTAGTTGTATTGTAATGTAGGTTTGATTATAACACTGTTGTGACCCGTTTCAATATTTTCTTTGTTTCCTCGTTTCCTCTTATGCTGAAATGCTCATGCATGGAAGATCCAAATGAGTTGTTGTAGTCGCATGGTAATGGAGGTTTGATTATTGTGATGTTGTGATATATTTCAGTGTCTGAAACTTGAGTTCAAGAGTGCTCTTGTGCCTCAATTTTTCTTCACCAAGTTGCTTGAAGGTCGGATGCTCATGGCAGACTTGTTCACCTTTCTCACTAAGTCTTCCCCCTTCTCACTTTGAACCTTAAACCACTGACTGAAGTTAATGAGGACCTCATCTCCCTATGCATTGCTTGTCCATTTTCTGTGTTAAAACATTCTTGTACTGAGCTTTGTCCATTTGACCTCCACCTCATAAACCTACCTTCACAAACATTTTGATGGGTACTGGGCTTATCCTCTTGCAATCTAAGGGTGACTCTCAATGCTAACACTTTCAAATAATTTTAACAAGGCTTTGTACATTTCCTTGGAAGTCTTTAGTTCTGCAATGTGTGGAATCAAATGCTCTCTAACAGAGTCTACCAGGATTATTTTGGTCATCACTGCTTTCTTCATGTGCTTGACCTTCCCTTCATCTTCTTCTAGCTCAGGAATGTCCTGGTTTATGTAGTCCAAAAGATCATTTTCTTCTAGGATAAAAAGTATCTTAATATTCCATGCTTTGAAGTTGGTGGCACCTTCCAATCTATCTTCTACTCTAAAATTGGTCTTCATTTTGAAAAGGGTCAAGCTTTTAAACCCTAAAAAATCAAACTTGTCCACACTGCAATCTACAACACCAGGAGGTGCGCTTGACCAAGGCGAGTTGTTATGTGCAAGTATTAGTCCCAACGTGAACCAAAAATACCCCTAGCGAACCTTCCAAAGATTCAAATTTGCAGTATTTGCTGCAATCCCTGAATTTCAAATGTATGCAGTTTTCGAGTCTCTCTGTTATGGTGAATCTTTAGTATCGCTCTGATACCATGTTTATTTTTATATGTGTTTCCAGATCTAGATAATTATACACATAAAAATATTCCAAGATCACTGAAGTCGCACCATGCACAAAGAAACACAAAATTTACCCTGGGAAAACCCACAATGGGGGAAAAAACTAGCAACCCTTCCTCTAGAAGAATATCCAACCAAGAACCACAAGTACAATGTCACAATGAAGAAACCCTATCCCAAAGGCTCAAAACCAAGAAAAGAATGTCTCCTTGCTGCAATTTCGGCTTTTTGGTTGCAATAGCGAACCTTCTTGAGAAGAGGATGAGTTCTTTTGGTTGCAAATGAGGCCTAAGCACCTCCTATTTATATTAGATTGTTGATCTTTTCCTAGGCTGACTTGAGCCTTTATTGGGGCCAACTTTACATCAAAACAATGTCATTTCACATTAAATTAATATGTAAATTTCTTATCCTGTAGCCGACTTCTCATTCTGAACTTCTTCTAGGGGTTTCTTCAGTGTTTCTTCTTGATTAATGGCTTCCCGAAGTTGCCAAAAACTAACACATAAAACAATATGGTGCATTTATTTCACATATAGTTTAATGAAAAATGATTTAGAGAAATTAGTTGCATTGATTTCAATAATGGCATAATACAAAACAATACGACGCATTGATATACAATGAAAAATTATTTAGAATGATCAAGGAGTTGTAATGATTTTAACAATGATATAACACAAAACAATAGAGTGCATTGAATTTAGTGATAATACAGTGAAAAATTATTCAATGCATTATTTGGCGAAATAATACCAAAAAATCGATCAGATACATTGATTTGGACATCGAGATAGTGCAAATTATCAAGTAAAATGACTTTAATAATAACACAATGCAAACGAATTTCAAAATGCATATTATAAGTTGAAGTCCTATACTTTGTTTGCTTGGGTGTGATTCATCTATTAGTATTTGCACTTTAAAACCATTATTATGCCGAAGGCATATTTAGTGATAGGTTTTGTAGAAAACCTGTCAATTGGTTGACAGGTTTTCAAAAACCACCCTCCTTATCCACCTGTCACCTATCCTTTGGTTGTTTGTTGTTTAAAAAACCACCTCTTTGTCCACTTGTCACAATCGAAGATGACACTAGTTTTCCCAGGCATATCAGGGCGCAGAAGCAAAGTCAGCGGTAAGGAAAGTTGATGGCCTTACCAAGGGCAGCAGAAGCAAAGTCGGCGGTAAGGAAAGTCGACGTACTTACCAAGAAACTCAGGCTTCATACCTCTCAGGGGGATTCATTAGGGGGTATGCTAAACTGTTGCTCGCGCTGCTTTAGGAGACCACTGGGTCCGTCGAAGGATCCTCCACCATGTCGTGTGTCTTGGTGAGAAACAGAGGAATGGTGTTGCTTTGCAATCCCTCCATGGGTTGGGGTGGAATAGGCGACAATGGCTACAAATTCTCTTCTACAAAGCCAAGGGGTGAGGAGCTTGAACCTTCTGCGGGGGTCGCCATTGTGGGTAATTTTCGACGGTATTGTTATCACTCCAAGAAACTCCTTAGGGTTGTAGACTAAGAATGCTTGGTAACTTAAAAATAATGTGTAGATATGCTTGGAACAATGGGGTCTTTAATGATCAGTGTAATAGACAACTCATTGTACATCTAAAGAAACAGTGCTTTCAGGAAACAATAATCAGATCAAGTAAATTGAAAGGAGAGGATGAAGAACACTATTCTTGATTGCCAAATACAACTGAATGTAGGGCTTAATGCAAGATAGAAAGAAATCCTTTATTTCAAGTCTATGAGCTCAATAAAGAGATAACAATCTTCATAAGCTAAGATAAACTGAAACAAAGTACAGAAAGGGAAACATGGATATTTCTGATATTGAAAACGAAAGGAAACTAAACTTTTATTCTGTAAATAAGAGTCTATACAGTAACACAAAATATATTCCCAGTTTGAACCCTTGTCTCTTAGAAAAGATAGGCATTTATAGCCTTTTACAATCAGTTTTTAAGATCCTAAAAACTTGGATCTATGTCTAAAAATAGCAATTCAAATTAACTAAGCAAATCAATAACAAAGACTTAATGGCTAGAATAGCATTCAAATTGTCTTCAATCTCAAAATTTGACATCTGTATTCTTCAGCTTCTGGAATCTGTTGTGTCATGAAACATAAGGCACCTGTCTTGGCAGCTGGATTTCTTCAGTTGTTCATAGTCGATACTTTAGGAGATCAGTTTAGCATGTGGTTTTCAAAACTCCCACGAATCTCTGATGCAGAGTATTTTTCGATCAAGTTGTTAACCCTTTAATGCTCTGGAACCTCTTTAAATCCTGTGAAAAACGACCTGCTCCATCCTTAGCTTTCAAAAATTCTTTTTATGCTTTCACCAGCTAACTCGCCTTATGATTCGCTGGTTAGCTGGTGAAAGCGCTGCCTTTCACCAGCTAACTCGCCTTATGATTCACTGGTTAGTTGGTGAAAGCGTTGCCTTTCACCAGCTAATTGGTTGTAAAATTGCCCTGTGCGCTGGTGAAAGCTCTGCCTTGGCCCAAAATGAACTTTCACCTCCAAAACTGCGGTTCTATCAAAAAACTCAGTGTGTCTCTACTTTATCCCCTTGCATGTTCACAGCAACCTGAGCTAGCACTTGCAAATATGGGTGTGACTTTTGCTTTTGCTTCAATTTTCTAATCTTCCTTTTAAGGCGCTTTGCTAACCACCATAGACTGTTATAGTCTTTGGTGATTTTCCTTCTCCTCTTCTTTTCCTTGACACTTTCATGAGCCAGCTTTTCAAATGCAGCATTTGTTTCTGCGAAATTATCAGACAGAGTCTTGTATCTTTCCTTTATTACTCTCTCTAAGACCTCCTGCTGAACGATCATTTCTTTGATTTGCTTGATTTTCTGTGTTTTCTTCGACTTAGTGCTCTTTGATGTTTCCCCTTCCTCGGTGTGAGTAAAGGTCTCACAATTCTGTGCAAACTCAATGGAGTGTTCAGGACTTTTAATGACAGGGCTCTCATCTTCTTGCTATGGCTCTGAGTCTGTGTATGGCAGGTTTAAGATGTTTGTTTTCTTTTCTGTAGGCTGCTCTATAGTAGTTTCAAACTCCAATTTTTCCTTTGACCTGTGAGATCTCACACTAGAGATTCTATCTTCTGGGGGTCCTGGAAGGGTTCTCCTCTTCCTCGAGTTGTTTTGAGGAGTCAATTGCCTTTTTCCAGATCTCTTCTGTTCATTCATGGGCCGAGTTTGAGTTTCAAAGCCCTCCCAAAAAAGAAAATGTTGCCAAGTCCTTCCTTTTTGTCTTAGCTCCTCTAGGATTATCAATTTAATAAGGCCAAAGTGGCAAAGAGTGTTTTTCATACTTAGAGGTTCAGCTCTAATCTTTTTACAGACTTTAGTTAAGCTCTTCTGCAAGAAGAAAGGTAGATTTAGGAGAGTTTTCCCTGTAAAATGGTCTAAGAGCTTGAAATGATATAACATCAGTTTGTCGTACCTGCCTTCTGAAGTTATGTAGAGTTGGATGCCCTTAAACAAATCCTGCCACTCATCTTCTAAATGGGAAATTGGCATGCTCTTCTTCCATGCATTATTTCTGAACTCTTCCTTTAAATATGCTCTGAAATTTAGGTTCTTGGTGGCTGTTGTTTTGAACCAACTCTGGCCTGATCTTGGCAAACTGGTCGCTGCAGCGATGGCAGCTTCATCCACGATAATTTCTAAAGACCCAACACAGGCTGTATTTCCATCGAATGTTTTAGCAAACGCCTCTGTTGTTGATTGGTGACAACCATTCTGTAGCTTTTCGACATATCCCATACAGCCTGCGTTTAAGAAGTGTTTTCGCACCTCTGGATGCGCCTGTAGAAAGGACAGACTGTCCAATTCTTTTCTCAACAAAGACCCACTGTGTCTCCTTGCCATCTGCAATTCAAAACCCGAAACGATTTTGCATACAAAACACTGCAACCTATTGTTTGGGCCGAGGTCTTGCGCTGGTGAAAACACTCGGCTCTGTCTTTCAAAGCTGAAAACTTATCATACGCTTGTGGATGATGCGTGTTGGGGAAATGATGGGCTGATTTGATGTCACCAGCCAAGTAGTACTGCTCCTTCACCTGTGATGATAGATTTGAATTTGCCATTTTCAATGCCATGATCGTGAAGCATGCATTTCTGAACGAGATCCGCTTTGCAATCCGATTTAGACGTGCAAACCCGAATCTCCATCATTATCCACTTTCACCAGCGCATCATAATGATTGCATGACGTGGGCTGAGCATGTCATCATTTGATTTTTTAAAACATGGATAAAACACATGTGATCCCCGCTTTCACCAGCTAATGGCTCGTAGGAAGTGCTCCTTGGCTGTTGAAAATCACCACTTTCACTAGCTAACGACCCGTGAGAAATGCTCCTTGGCTGTTGAAAATTGTCGCTTTCACCAGCTAACGACCCGTGAGAAATGCTCCTTAGCTGTTGAAAATCACCGCTTTCACCAGCTAACCATCATCTTTAAAACACGCGTTAGCTGTTGAAAGCTTTTTATGAAATTTTTAAAGAGAAGACCTTTATGGATTGTCTTATTTCTAAGACATAAATTAAAACCTAAGTTTTGCTACTAGAAAAACTCAAAACAAATTTGGAGAAAACTACCAATAGCCATGCTATCAACCACAAAATGCAACCATAGTGACTGATTCATTTTGGGAGCTAACAGGTGCCTTGTCTTCTTTTTCTGGACTCAACGGGGATTTTTTGGCCCAAAAAATCAGGCAAACCCAACTTAGAAACGGTCACTGGATCAAGAAAAGAAATCAATATTCGAGATACCAAGTTTTTAGAATGAATTCAGAGTTCAATAAAGTTGGGTATCACCATTACCCATTTGGATAAACCTCAGCAAAACCTCTAAATGAGAGTAGTCGACATGAACTATTCGGTGAATGGAGCTTTAGATGGTGAGGAAATTCAGTGACAGTAGTCAAGGTTGCTTTTCTCTGACGAAAAAAATATTGAGACATGATGTTTTGCCAAGGGAAATACTGAAAAATAAATGGATCCTTGGATGTCAGAGTTGATTAATTTTGAAATCTATGTCAACTATACGAAATTAAAATCAATTTTTCAAATAGAGTTCTTCATCTAATCTTTCAATCTCCTATCGCTTTTGTCTTTCGTCCATTATCTTTTTGTCTTAAGCTTATCATGTCAATTTTCTTCAACCCCTAGTGTGGTGAGGAATTTGTTCTTCGACAAAGTCCCTTCTTTCCTCTTTGTAGATAGAACGGTGTCTAAGATTATTTTATTTTTGATCCTCATCCTCAATGATTTTGTTTCCTTCCTTTTTATGTTATAGACCGAATGAGACCGAATGGATTATTCACTTTGCAAAGTTATTTCTTTTCAATAATCGTTTCTTTAAATGTGTTTTTTTCGCTATAAAGATTCATACCTCAAAAAATATTCATAAATCTATTTTCATGGATACATAATTCTTCTGTTTAG
>SNQJ01S0188024.1:0-17417 GCA_010110895.2 Picea sitchensis | reverse complement strand
CCCGTGCGATCCCTCAGCCGTCTGTACTTCCTTTTAATTCCTCGAAGCTTCACTCGTTCCCCTTGACATTCGACTATATGCCCATGGTGTCATCTCCATCACTCTACCCTGTGCGAACTCAACTCAACTCATGGGTGGCTCTAGTACCCTGTTTCATCAAGGGTACGTCGTTTCTGCAATCATGGCTCCTCCAACTAGTTTTCAGTGCCATCACATTGAACTATAGGACGCTCTGCTTGCAATTTGGTCGGTTTTCTCTTCCTTCTTATTCTGATTGCATTCATCAACTCTACAATATATGTATGATCAGTCTGTTCTTGAGACTCTATGTCAAAATGTGGATAAGATCAAGAGCCCCTTTCTCTTGCCCGGCGTGTGTCTCGGAGGAACTCCAGGAGTAGTTTCACTCATTGTGCATGGATGTCAAAAGAGAGGAGGAACACACAGACTCTAGACACTGTGAATTTCAACGAGAAAATCAGGGACTGGGAGAGGAATTGGTGAATCTTCAAAACCAGTTGTACCAACAAGAATTGTGGCACAATTAGGAACTGGCAATTTCTCTCAGAGGAATTAATAGGAACACAAGGAAAATTGGGGTGTTTTCTCAACAATTGGCAAATCCTCCAATCCACCCACAACATCCAGAGATCTCTAATGTCTTAGGTGAGTCAAGCCTCCTGTCTACCTTCCACTCCGCTGCCAGCAATGATCATCCCTCAACCTCTCCAGCGCCAACACTAGTCCCAGTCCGACTGAACCCTATTGCAGAAATTCAACAATCAGAGGTGAATTCAACAATGCAACAAATAGATCCTCGGGAGGAACCAAAGATTTTTCAAAATCAATAGCCAGGTTTTCAATGAAATGCATTTTTTTGTTAATTTTGAACATGTTTGTAGTCATTTTTACTTGGCAAAACAGTAGTTCCTTTGGATTGGTTGTACCAACTTCTTTAGAATTTCACAGATAGATAGTTTCTAAGGAAAGCAGCATAGATTTTTTTACTCTGCCATATGTATTTTGTGGAAAACTATTGCTCTTTTTTAATATATAAATCCCCAACCATTTTTGTTAAAAAAATAGATAATAAATATTAACCAATAGAAACTAATGAATGTCGAGTACAAATAAATTCAAGCGATGCTCTAAGTCTATGGGCCTTATGGCCCCTATTAGTTAACTCACATTTTGATGCATTCTCCCTTAGACTCTTGCAAGGTATAGGGTAAGTGGGAGAATGTTGGGACACGTGTGTCATATACCTTGCATTTGTGAAACAAAGAAAATATTTCAATAAATGATTAGAAATAATAGGGAATAAATGTTGAGCATAACAATAATAGGGAATACATGTTGAGCATAACAATAATAGGGAACACTTGTTCAACATAACAATAATAGGGAATAAATGCTGAGAGTAATAGATAATAAATACTGACCAATAGCAGGAAATGAATGTAGAGTAGTGGTAGGCAATCAAATGTTGAACAATAACATTTGGCCAATTAATTGTTGGTGGTTTCTAGCATGTGGAGCTGGAAAATCATAAATGGCTTGTCGTTTCATTATGCCTATTTATTGAGTTCTTTGGTAGGAGGAATGCTTATTTTATGATGTTGAAATTTCTCCAGAACCTTTACGTTGTTCTTGAATAATCTTGTTGAGAACACAAAAACTCCATGATGTATTGTAACCATATGTTAGTTGTTGAATAATACATTTAACATACTTTTAAGTGTAAGTTTTTCTCCTGAAAGGTTTTTTTTTGCCAATAAATCATTGTGTAATGGTTTGTTATTTATTTCATTTGTTTTCTACTTATAATGAAATTGTTTGTTTAGGGTTTTATGCACATTATTCTCTCATTGGTTAGTGTAGGCATCATATTCTATGCCTATGCTTCCTTTCATAAATATGTGGAGTTTTTACAATGAACCTAGCTTAAAGTAGAAAAGTCACACAAACTTGTGAGAGAGAGAAGAGAGGAGAGAAAAATAATGAATTTGTATTAATTGAATGAGTAAAATGGTAAAATACACATGATATACTCTACACAACTAAGCCAATGAGCCATAGTAGTGATATAGAGAGATGTATACAGTCACTTATAGAAACTGAAGTAATTTTCCACCTAGTCCTAGTTAACTAGTCCATGCAATCATCAATTAATTCAGTCACACATGTGGACGTGAGAGAAACACATGAAATCACAAGAAATGCACCCTCTTAGCCACATGCATGAGATATGTGCACCCTGGTGAGGAAACCGAGGTGAACATGCAACTGCAGGTGATAAAACCGAGGTTTCCATGCATGAGTGACCTCCACTAGTCTAACTGAGGTGTAACTGACTTTGAATTGAAGAGGGAAGGTGCCCTATTTTGTAGGAGGCACCCTAATTTGAAGGGGAATATTCTCATGAGAGAATATTCTCATCTAGTGCCCTCAACATTGAACTATCAACCTTAAGAAAAGAATTACCTAGGTGAGTGTTTAATATCTCCAACAAAATATACATAAAAATATGAAAATAAAAATATCTCTCCATATGAGAGAGAAATTTGATATACACACTTTATATTAAAATTACTATATAAATAAATACAAATATAAACATAAATACAAATACTACATAGATAATATTTATATAAACATAATGTTTAGACCTATCCTCGATGATATTTATATAAACATAATGTTTAGACCTAACCTCGAGCTTATTAGTCCCTGTCGAAGGCAAGCGGGACTCTAGCATTTGATTCGACGCTGAATGACTATTAGTTTAGGTTTGAATTTTAATACATTGCTTATATCCCTAAGTTTCTAGCATGGTTGGAATTTTTTTTTTTTAAATAAATTGCAAAAAATTATTTATGTGCAATCTTATTGGTTGTAAGAATTGAAGTCTTATTGGAGGCTTCCCTCCTCCAAATGTATTTGTTTCATTTCCTATCCTAAATTTTGAGGATAATTTGCAATATGCAATTTCTTCATTCGCTTCATTTTTTTGTAACCTAAGTTCAATGCATTAACACTTAGCATTAATGCTTCTACTGCACCCAAATTTCACGGCCACCGTCTCGACCGCCTGCTCCTATTGCACCCAAATTTCAATGCCTGACAAATATGGCCAATGTTTCCATTTCCTTCTCTTCCTTGTGCATGGTATCCAATCCATTCTCTTCCTTCTTCATGCATGCACACTATAACACACCCACGACGGGGCATAAAAGTTTTTGATTTCTTAAAGGACAGATTCTCCATCCATGGTTTCTAATTTGGAAAGTTGGGGAACCAGTCTGACCTCCCGGTCAAGGATCTCTAATTCTGGAGCCAAACCACTCTCTGAGACCTTGCTGGTATCGTTCTGCAATTAAACACAAACTCTTTCGACTTTTGGGTGCAGGTCGAATGGTACTCGCGACCTTCCCCTTTTTTGCTTGCGAAATCTTCGAGTTTGGGCGCTAGCCCCTTTTCTGATAATCCCTTCCTTGTCATGACCTTGGACGATGACCTCACGTAATCCATGCGATTGTGGGCACGGCCAAGGGTGGTTTGAAACCAACTAATTTTCTCCCCACAATTCACCTTGAGCCTCCATGCGTCCTTTCTCCAAAACCATGGTCTGGATGGCGGCCCACCCTCAACTTTTTAAAGTCCGCGCACCTTCGGTCCCCGCAATGTGATGGGACCATCGATCTCACGACCTTGACAGTGCTTCTGAACTAACGACTCAGATCTATCCTTTCTTAATCTACAGATAAGATCTAACCTTTCTAAATCAATGGCTGTGATTTATTTCTCTATTCGGGTTTCGAGAGTTTCAACTCTCAATTTTCACTTCCTCTGTCAATAGCTATCTTCCAGAGTGGAAGATTTGTTAACACCTGTCCTCAACAAATGGACAATTCTGATGAACTTCGACTCTCCGACCTTTGGGAGTTCTTTCTCCTTCATTCACCCTTTTCTCCTAGAGTGCTCCGTACCCAGAGTTGTATATCGGATGCCACACGTCTACTCTGATCAATGGTCTACATCCGCTCTCCACAAACACAAATCTCCGGAGTGAATCCTTCCGGAGTGTCAGATCTTCTAACACTTGTCCTCTCCAAATCAATGACCCTAGTCCTCTTCAGGACTTCGACACTTTTCAACCAAGACTAGATCAACGGTCCTTCGACCTCCTCCTCAATCAACGATCAAGATCTCCTTCACAACTTTGGCGCTTTCTCCCTCTGCTTTCCTCCGGAGTTCTAGTTCTAGCGCCACGTGTCCACTTTCAAATCAACAGTTTTCGTCCGCTTCAGGACTTCGGCCTTCAGTAATTTCAAATCTCAATTTCCCCACGCTCTACTTCTCCCGCAGCGGTTTACTTGAAGTTCACGATCTGATGACATGTGTCCTCTGGCATATCGACGACTCCCAACTGCTTCGATTATTCGTGGTTCGACGATTTCAAACTTTACTCCTTCATTTTCTCCCGGAGTACTTTCACCCGGAGTTCACGATCTTTCGCCATGTACCCTAGGGATCTGACGGTCCAGATTCTCTTCGGCTCTTTGGTTCTTTGAGCTTTGGGAGTTTCGGACTCCTATGCCCTTGTTTCTCCCGGAGTGCTTTCACCTAAACTTCATGGATTTCCGCCACATATCCCTTTGCAATGGACAGTTGCGATCTTCTTTGGCCTTCAGGGCTTCATGAGTTTGTCACACTCCTCACTTGGAAACCTCCGAAGTAGTTTTCCCCGAAGTCTTTGATCTATCGACACATATCTCCTACCAGCCGACAGACAAGATCTACTTCAGGTCTTTACCCGGAGTCCACAGACTTACGCCACTTGCCCTATGGATACAACGACTGACATTTACTTTGAACGATCTGACAGTTGACATTTTCTTCGGGTCTTTACTCGGAGTCTACAGGTTTACGCCACCTATCCTCTGGATCCGACGCTTGAGATTTACATCGTTCTCCTTGATGATGGATGGTCCCAAACTACTTTGGGACTTTGGGACTTTGGTAAGTCCACTCTCCTCCATGTGAAAATCACTAAGGCTCAGGAACCTTGCTCCGATCAGAAGGCTATTGGTCCTCTGCTCTGTGATCCAACGACCAATGTCGCTCTTCCTCCTAATCTTTTGATCTCTTATGACTTAGAATATTTTATAAGTGTTCAAAGGCCTCGACCTTTTCTCCTCCTATGGGTCCGTCTCTTAGACTTCGTCTGCACGCCTGGAAGTGATATCTCCTCTGAGCTTGATTCCCCTTGAATATTTCTCCTTGCCACACACTCCTTGCATTTCAGGGATCTTTTCAAACTCAGATTGAAGGTCAATGACAATCAATGTTTCACAAAAATTGCGGGGTTCAACCTCCGCCATTAGGGGAGTGCTCACTCGACTCTAGTCTAATCCTAGTCGTTGATATTCCATTCTCAACGAGATCAACGATGTAGGTTGATCGCGGCCATGAACTAACATGTCCACTATCAGTTTCTTATGTCATGGGTAGTTCTGGTGACTTGACTATCGTCTGCCTCCCAGATATGGCGGTCGGGATAGTTCCTGGGCATCCTCAGATCTAAGGCTCGGGGTTAACTTCGGGACTTCGGAACTTGAGGTATTTTACCTCCCTTACGACGAACTCGCTCAGTTTTCTAAACTCACGTAGTCCAAATGACTCCAGGGTTAACTCCCATGTTCTTTCCCATACCCAACGGTCACAACAGACCATGGCTTCTTCCGAAAAGATTTCGTCCGTTCGTCTTCCAAACAAGGGACCCCTCCTTTTTCGATACTTCAACCTCACTATTCTTCCTGATATTTTTTATCTCTGAAAGGCTTAAGAGCTTTTCACTCTTTCTCTTGAACTTAACGCTTGGAAGAATCCTTCCGCTTACCCCTTACACTCATTCCTCAACTCTAGAACTTAAGTGGTTCTCGGTCTCTACCTGCCTTGCAAAGAGCCTGTGTATACATGCACTATATCCCCTAAGCTTTAACAAACTCCCTCTTCTAAGGGACTTCGAACAACTAGGAGTTTCAACATGCATACATGAAACTGTGCCCAAGATCGACGAACTCACAGTTCATGGATCTAGTTTAAGCCACCACAGGGCGCAAGAATTTATGAATACAAAACATGTCCAATTCATATAATTTCTTACTTTCCTAATTACACCATCAAGCAAACAAAAAAATGGATACAGTATAAATAATTAAAAAAACATATCCATCCCTGGGTCATTCACAGTATATCTAATTTTATTACACAATTACAGCTCAATTTCACAGGGTATGAGAATACTTATCTATTACAAGTTGCATCAAACTAACTGAATGTGGGTGTGTTCCTTTCCACCGAACCATAGGCTCAAAGGCATTCATTCTTATCACTCTAGCCACCCCCGTGCCAAGCCATGATATCACTAGGGAATTTACGCCATCTCTCAGAGAAAACTCTCTCTGTCACAGTGACCCTGCGAGGTTTATCAGATGCTTTCCTAGCATCAAGCTCGTGTTCGGTCCTTTAGGTCATGTTCTCTGCACTTCCTTTTGGTTCCCACATCCCCTTTTCGAGCTTGCGCTCTCGTCTGGTGTCTCTCCTCTTGCTGTGTGTTTGTATGTATCTTACCTTCCCTCCATTGGAAGGTTTCTAACCTATCCTATTCCTTATGTCAGAAGGAAGCTCAGGTCTGCAGGGCTTTGTGGTACTTTGGGCTGACATTCTATAGCTAGACCATGATTCCATTCATGGGGGTGGTTTATGATTCAACCATTGGTCCTTTCTTCATTAACTGATTTCCTTCCTCTAGAGATATCATGGTTCGTACTTTAAGGCTTCACCCCCCATTAGTCATTTATGGGCAATTTAACAATAATACATTTACATCGTCCACATGATTTAGCATGGCAATCCTATTTTATGATTAATTACAAGCTGGGGGAAACATGGATGTTACAATTCCCTCCCCCTTAAAGGAACATCATCCTTGGTGTTCTTTCTCAAAAACATCTGTCATGCCTTTCTCATTCAGCTGTTTCAGAAATCTTGATCCTTCTTTTTCGGTCAGGTCCTTTTTTCAGACCCTTAATATTCGTCACCTGATTTCAATAATTATTGGACAACAAGGACGTTAATCACAGTCTTATGCAAAAACATTGCATACAAATTTCTAGGAAATTTTCATAATCTTAGCACAATAATTATCTAGGCAGTTTGTGGATTTGTATCTACATGGTTCTCTTGTTATCCAGGATCATTGTTTTTCCTTGACATAATCATTTTGTGTATGATCCTAATCAATAGTTTACGAGAACTATCAAGGTATCATCTTCCTTGCGGTCACTCACCCTCCAGGCCCAAGCTCAGGCATCCCCTTCTCTGTTATATAGTCCCTTGGGTGATCCATCTTGCCTTCCCAAGGTTTTCTCGCAGAGAAAGAACTACCCATCGTGTGCATGATCCCAATCAATAGTTTACAAGAACTATTAAGGTATCATCTTCCTTGTGGTCACTCACCCTTCAGGCCCAAGCTCAAGCATCTCCTTCTCTGTTATACAGTCCCTCGGGTGATCCATCTTGCCTTGCCAAGGTTTTCTCGCACAGGAAGAATTCCAGAGACTTTATCGAGCCTTACAGTTGAGGCGTCCCTCATAATTAATCTGGCGAGGTGTCCCTCTAGCTTGTGTTACCTCAACACAATATATTCTAGGCGATCATGGCTTACCACGGGGTTCTCATGGCTCAGTAGTAGCCATTTTTCATGCTTTTCAGCTTGACATCCTTCTAGCTCAACGAAAGTTAGGGACGAAGGTTAATCTCCTTCTCTTGGCATAGAAATAGATAGGGATAAAGGTTACTCTCCTTCTCCCGACTCATTCATATATAGGGACGAAGGTTACTCTCCTTCTCCCAAGTCAGTCTCTATTTCCTGCAATCAAAACATACTCTTTTTCACAGTTCTTCCTTGAACCCGAGAGCTCAGTCTCTTGTCTCTGCACTCTTCACAGATCTTTTCCTTTCACCTGTATCATAGGCATACATAAATTCATGAGACATCATTATAAATTTTAAATTCAGAGTTTCCTTGTAAATTTGTCACCTACAGATTTCCAATTCCACATTTTTTTTTCATATGTGTTATGCACATGAACCAAATTCATAATTATGGGAATTTCCTTCCCATAGAGGTTTGGCTCAATAGGAAATTAGTCTTCCTTATGGTCTTACAACGTTGCCATATCCAAGACTCCTTTGCTTCCCGCACTTTCAACTTCAATCAACCAAAGAAATTGTTAGTTTTCCATGCACATACATTTTTATTTCACCTTTATAACGTCATCACAAACAATTTCAGAATTGTGCATACTAACAATCAAATTCACTTTCTCAAAAAGGAAATACCATTACTTGCAGTTTGGATCAGTGGGAAATTGGTCTTCCTTATGGGCTTACAATACTGCCATATCCAAGACCCATTTCTTCTCTGCAATTCATTCTTCACACGGTCAAACAAACTGTTAGCCTCTCATGCACCCATGTATATATATCTATATTCAAAACCATGCATACTAATAGTTCATCACATCTATATAAACATGAAAAGGGAATCCCATTCCTTGCCTATGCCTCATTTCAACATACCAAACCTTTCAAAATGTAATTCAACATTTCAAAGTATTTTAACAAATGTGCCAATATTCATGGCCACATTCATACCTAATGCACTCTTGCATTGTTTTCAAGTTCATCACACTTTATGACCAGTTCTTGGCCATGGTGTGTTGGAATTTAACCAACCTTTTCCTCATATGGCTGATCCATTGTCTTTCATTCTTACCGCAGGACCATATTGCCTGCTATAGGCCGATCATGACTGCCAAATCAGTACACATGAACTCAAAAGTTTCAAATGAATTTTAAGAATTCTTTCTCCATTAATAACCAGGGTGCCAACACTCATGGCCACCCAAATTTGTTTTCCTTCAGTTCTTACATAATGTAAGTAAAACATTGGAAGGTCCTCCTCCCTCAATGGGAAATCCATTGTCTATCCTTTATGCAAACATGCATTTCCTTGAAGCAATTCCATGCAATGTGCTAACTAGGAACACCTTTATTCCCATAGAACCAGTCCCTGCGACCACAGTCTAGTGCAGAGTGCTAAAATCTACCTTTCGTGATTGGCCCGGATGGACTATGTTTTCTCTCCATGTGATCGAGAGCTGTGACCTCAGCTCTATTTGTTTCAGCTCTATCCTTTTCAGTTCCCATGTCCAGGCATTATGATCCTGGCTACACCCCTTGCAAATCGATGGTGCAGATCTATCTTTCCCCAGATCTAATGATTGCAAGGGATTGCGGAACCTCAACCGGCTTGTGGTTTAATTCTTCTTTCGATCCCCGCAATGAATACAAGTCGTTCGATCTATGATCAGACCCCCAAACTCAAAACAAAACTATATTGAGTTTAATTTATGGGTACATGTCCTTACATTAATCCGTGTACATAAGCCTTCCCCACAATGAATATGGGTCGTCGATATTATCCCTAGATCGATTCTAAACCACATGATTCCAAATACAACAATCCCAGCATAGAATTATTTGACCGAGAATCTAGATTGAGAGTAGAGCCTCGATTTTCCAAATTCAACCACATAACCCAATCACAGTACGATTTTATGTGGCATTAGCATGTGGGTTCCTTGCAGGTCCTCCCACCGATCGTTCACAGATCAACGGTTCAAAATGATTGTGGAATCCCCAATGTTTTCTCTCTTTATCGAAGAGTTCAATCTCCATAATCTGAAAAGTGCTCACCCAACTCCTTAATCGTGGTCGTTGATCATCCACCCCGATGAGACCAACGATGTTGGCTGATTATGGCCTGTGAACTAGCACACCCATTAATTCCGCCTTCGCGCTCCACAATCAATACGAGCCGTCCGATCTACGATTGGAACCCAAACTCAAAACAAAGCTACATTGAATTTAAATTACAGGCATAGGCTCTGTCGTTAACCCGTCTGCCCATTCGATCTCCGCAATGAATATGGGTCGTTGATCTTATTGAATAACTGGCGTTTGATCCATTAAATCTAGTGGATATTGAAATTGATCTGATGACTGAGATCGATTTCCTTCCGATGAACGACTCATGTTCACTTCCTCTGTCAGGCTCTTGATTAACCTGATTCGATCAGGGTTTTCTTTCGTGATCCTCACGATCTTGATCTATAGTTGATCGAAGGGATTTCTATGATCTCCTAGTAAAGGTTTTTTACCTTTTGAGTCAACAGAGATCATTTGGTTCAGATATTGCTGCATCATACAATCAATCTTCACCGTCAGAGGTTCACACCTCCAACATTCGGGTTCTCCTTCTCGAATCATAGCCTACTTGGGTATCCATGGAATACAACTGTTCTTGGCTGCTAGCACCCTCTTTCTGATTTTCACCTCATCAACATTGCTTTAGCAGGAGTCTCACAATCCTGTCATTAATCTTTCGACTGCTTCCTTCCCATGGTCATCCTCTACTTGAGGTTGCCCATTATAGGTCATTTTCTTCCTCAACAATTCCAATTCCTTTCTATACACAACATGCATCATTAGTTGTAATATTAATTAAAATGCATGTATCATAACATTCAAATCCATAAAACTTCTTCAAAATGTCCTAGCATATATTTATGCATTTCATCACATTATCCTCAAGGATTTCCATGAATGTAATATATACGGTTCTCGATTATTTCTGCAGTAATACAATCATCATCACTATGGTGTCAAAACATTTATTTTTGTTAGTAAGTTATCTTTTTCATTCCAGAGGAAACATAACACATAGCAAGAAAGGAGTTAGGGTCTCTCCCCTTCTTCCAATTCTTTCTACACCGCCTGGGACTTTTCAGCCCAACTGAGTTATCTCTAAAGGCATCACTGCCTTTTCTTAACATGGCTCCAACCAAGCCTATTCAATCAAGCATACTCCTTTATTCATTCATTAGTCTTCTTATTCATTACATGATGCTTTCAAAATGTAATCTTCAAAGGCATAATCATTTGCCTCATATCATGACAACAGAGCATCTTTGTTCATTTACCCTTTTATCTAATTATATTAGTATTCCCTGAGGAAAGGGAATACATTCCCATGAAGGTATTATTTGGAACAAAACTTTCATGACTCTTCAAAATGGAGTCAGCCATGCATCCATAGTATTCATTTAATCTGGACAAGAGCAATTCTTGCTTTATATTTCACTCATCAGGGAAACCATATGGTGCCTACAACTATACTCTTTCATCATACATGTGCATCAATTGCACATTTAATATCATTCATACCTAACTGGTATTGATATCAGGCTTCATATTAAGAAGCTTCACAATGCATTAAACCCATTCACTCAAGCATAATTAAACATAGCTAAGTATTCATCATGCTAGCTTATTGCTTACACATTTTCCATGTCAGTCACACACATGGACATATCAGGCCTCTATATCCTTTTCCCAAGGACCTTCCAAGCATCCTTATGATCATGTATACACATTCATGTATATGTAGGTGCATCTATTGCACCTTTTTACCTAATGCATTCACTTGATAGTTTAATTTCATCATTAGTGTCCTTTAGTTTGGGATTTTAGTCACTTACAAGACTAATCTCACAGTCATATTTTGTATTGATGTTTCCTTCTCTCATGGCAATAACCAACCAGGTTCACTTTCCTCTTTACGTGACAATGTCTAGCAAGAAAAACTCCTTGCCTCAGCGTCCACAGGGTTTTACCCATATCACCTTTCTCTAGTTATGAGGAGTTATATACTTCGAGTTTAATGTAAAGAAGTAACTATAACTGTAAAGGATCCTACCTGATCCTATCAGATTCCTTTAATCCCACAAAAGTATTAACCATTATATAATCAGTGCCCGAGGTTCCAACTGCCATGCTTAGAAGCAGTGTTACAAACACCAGGTCATCCGTCCTTTGAGCTTCAACTGATCTTGACAGAACCCTGCCACCTTCATCTATCCACATTCAAGTCTTATTATAAATGTTAATTAGCATATCCCTACTTCGGTAAGAGTAGTTATCACTTTGACAAAGGGCTAAAGAAATTCTTCTGCTGGAATTCAACAAGAATTCCCAAAATCACACATTCAATCTGTAGTCCTTCTCCTTAAGGAGTAAATGAAGATAACAATGGCTCTTTATGTGACTCGTGCATGATCCCATGTAGGCCAAGTGTTTTAACCATGCTCTAATACCAATTTGTAACACACCCACAACAGGGCATAAAAATTTTCACTTTTCTTAAAGGACAAATTCTCCATCCATGGTTTCTAATTTGGAAAGTCAGGGAACCAGTCCGACCTCCTGGTCAAGGATCTCCAAGTTTGGAGCCAAACAACTCTCTGGGACCTTGATGGTATTGTTTTGCAATTAAACACAGACTCTTTCGACTTCCGGGTGCAGGTCTAATACTACTCGCGACCTTCCCCTTTTTCGCTTGTGAAATCTTCGATTTTGGGTGCTAGCTCCTTTTCTGATAATCCCTTCCTTGTCATGACCTTGGGTGATGACCTCACGTAATCCACGCGATTGTGGGAGTGACCAAGGGTTGTTTGAAACCAAATAATTTTTGCCCTGCAATTCACCTTGAGCCTCCATGTGTCCTTTCTCCAAAACCGTGGTCTAGATTGCGGCCAACCCTCAACTTTTTAAAGTTTGGGCACCTTCACTCCCTGCAATGGATGGGACCGTCGATCTCATGACCTTGATGGTGCTTTTGAACTAACGTCTCAGATCTATCCTTTCTGAATCTATAGATAAGATCTAATCTTTCTAAATCAATGAATGTGATTTATTTTGCGATTCGGTTTTCGGGAGTTTCAACTCTCAACTTTCGCTTCCTCCATCAGTAGCTATCTTCCAGAGTAGAATAAATGTTGACACTTGCCCTCAAAAAACGGACGATTCTGATGAACTTCGGCTCTCTGACCTTTGGGAGTTCTTGCTCCTTCATTCACCCTTTTCTCTGGGAGTTCTCCGTACCCGGAGTTGTATATCAAACACCACACATCTACTCCGATCAACAATATACATCTGCTCTCCACAAACACAAATATCTGGAGTGAATCCTTCTGAAGTGTCGGATATTCTGACACTTGTCCTCTCCAAATCGACGACCCTAGTCCTCTTCGGGACTTCGACACTTTTCAACCAAGACCAGAGAAACGATCCTTCGACCTCCTCCTCGATCAACAATCGAGATCTCCTTTGGGACTTTGGCACTTTCACCCTCTGCTTTCCTTCGGAGTTCTCTGTACCTAGAGTTCTATATCTGGTGCCACACGTCCACTTTCAAATCAACGACTGTCATCTGCTTCGGGACTTTGGCCTTTGGCGATTTCCAATATCAATTTCCCCACGCTCTGCTTCTCCCAGAGCGTTTTATTCGGAGTTCGTGATCTGATGACATGTGTCCTCTCGCAGATCGACAACTCCCAGCTGCTTCGGCTATTCGGTGTTCGACGATTTCAAACTTTACTCCTTCGTTTTCTCCTGAAGTACTTTCACTCAGAGTTCACAATCTTTCTCTAGGTACCCTCTGGATATGACGGTCCAGATTCTCTTCGGCTCTTCGAGATTCGGTAGTTTCAGACTCTTATGCACTCATTTATCCCAGAGTGATTTCAACCGAACTTCATGGACTTTTTCCATGTATCCCTCTGCAATGGATGGTTGCGATCTTCTTCAGCATTCGGGGCTTCGTGAGTTTGTCAGACTCCTCACTTGGAAACCTACAAAGTATTTTTGCCTGAAGTCTTTGATCTATCGACACGTATCTCCTGTCGGTCGACAGACATGATCTACTTTGGGTCTTTATCTGAAGTCCACAGACTTACGCCACCTGTCCTATGGATCTAATAGCTGATGTTTACTTCATATGATCTGACGGTTGACATTTTATTTGGTTCTTTACCCGGATTTTGCAGGTTTACGCCACCTATCCTCTGGATCTGACGCTTGATATTTACTTCGTTCTCCTTGACGATGGGAGGTCCCAAACTACTTCGGGACTTCAGGACTTTGGTAAGTCCACTCTCCTGCGTATGCAAAGCACTAAGGCTCGGGCACCTTGCTCTGATCAGATGGATATTGGTCCTCTGCGCTGCGATCCAATGACCACTATTGCTCCTCCTCCTGAGCTTCTGATCTCTTCTGACTTAGAATATTTTCTAATTGTTCAAAGGCCTCGACCTTTGCTCCTCCTACGGGTCGGTCTCTTGGACTTCGTCTACACGCCTGAAAGTGATATCTCCTATGAGCTTGATTCCCCTTGAAGATTTCTCCTTCCCACGCACTCCTTGCGTTTCAGGGATCTCGTCAAACTCAGATCGAAGGTCAATGGTGATCGATGGTTCACAGAAATTGCAGGGTTCAACCTCCGCCATTAGGGGAGTGCTCGCTCGACTCTAGTCTAATCCTAGTCGTTGATCTTCCATTCCTGACGAGATCAATGACGTAGGTTGATTACGGCCAAGAACTAACATGTCTGCTATCAATTTCTTATTTCATGGGTAGTTTCGGTAACTTGACTATCGTCTACCTCCCAGATCTGGTGGTTGGGACAGTTCCCAGGCATCCTCAAATCTAAGGCTCACGGTTAACTTCGGGATTTTGGAACTTCGAGGATTTTACCTCCCTTATGAAGAACTTGCTCAGTTCACCGAACTTGCGAAGTCCAAATGACTCCAGGGTTAACTCCCATGCTCTTTCCCATACCCAATGGTCACAACAGACCGTGGCTTCTTCTGAACAGATTTCATCTGTTCGTCTTCCAAATAAGGGACCCCCCCCCTTTTTCGATACTTCAACCTCACTATTATTCCTAAGATTTGTTAGCTCTGAAAGGCTTAAGAGCTTTGTGCTCTTTCTCTTGAACTTAATGCTTGGAAGAATCCTTTCGTGCACCCCTTACACTCATTCCTCAACTCTAAAACTTAAGTGGTTCCTGCTCTCTGCCTGCCTCGCAGAGAGCCTGTGCATACATGCACTATCTCTCCTAATATTTAACTAACTCCCTCCTCCAAGGGACTCCGAACAACTAGGAGTGTTGACATGCGTACGTGAAACTGTGCCCAAGATTGACGAACTCACAGTTCGTGGATCTAGTTTAAGCCACCACAGGGCACAAGCATTTACGAATACAAAACATGTCCAATTCATATAATTTCTTACTTTCATAATTACACCATCAAGCAGACAAAAAAAGCGATACAGTATAAATCATTAAGCAAACATATCCATCCCTGGGTGATTCACAATATATCTAATTTTATTACACAATTACAACTCAATTTCACAGGGAATGAGAATACTTATCTATTACAAGTTGCATCCAACTAACTGACTGTGGGTGTGTTCCTTTCCACCCAACCATAGGCTCAGAGGCATTCATTCTTAGAAGTCTGGCCACCCCCGTGCCAAGCCATGATATCACTAGAGAATTTACACCATCTCTCAGAGAAAATTTTCTCTATCACAACGACCTTGCGAGGTTTATCAGATGCTTTCCCAACATCAAGCTCGTGTTCAGTCCTTTAGGTTGTGTTCTCTGCACTTCCTTTTGGTTCTCACATCCCCTTTTAGAGCTTGCACTCTCGTCTGGTGTCTCTCCTCTTGCTGTGTGTCTGTATGTATATTACCTTCCCTCCTTTGGAAGGTTTTTGACCTGTCCTATTCCTTCTGTCAGAAGGAAGCTCGGGTCTGCAGGTCTTAGTGGTACTTCAGGCTGACTTTATGCAGCTAGACCATGCTTCCATTTATAGGGGTGGTTGATGATTCAACCACTGGTCCTTTCTTCATTAACTGATTTCCTTCCTCTAGAGATATCATGGCTTGTACTTCAACACTTCACCCCCCATGTAGAGGCCGAATAGATTTAACGTCAAATAATTACATAAATTGTAACAGTATTGATTTCAGAAAATTCACTAATTTCTTTTAATTGAGAAAAACAGTAAAATTCAAATAATCCTTTAATTGAGCACATTCGCATATAAATTTATCAACAATAATAAAATTTTATAGCGAAACAAAACAAATACACAATTTAAATTACCTGGGTCTGATGCTAATTCACCTTCCTACCTTGTTGTTGTCTTCCTGTTGCCTGATGCACTGACCAACACTGCCCAAACCTACTATCCTCCCTGCCAACTAGGACAACTACCTAGCTCCAAGATATCATATGGATATCCTGGTCCCCGTGCCCAAAACCTCCAGCAAACCAATGCCCCTGTACTAAACCTTCCCACTCCCGAACTCAACTCTCCTCTCTGCAAATCCAAGAGAGCCCCCTACAAAAATCAATCCCCCAAAATCTCCCGTCCAATGATAATGCCCTTTGTAAATCTCCTCCACCTCCATATCCTTCCTTCACCGCCTCATGCATTTACTTCCTTATCCACCCATTTATTACCTTATCCCCTCATAATTAATTTCTTATCCCTTTATATTCAATGTCTTATCCCTTCCCGTGTACATAAGTATTTAACAAATTAACTTATAATTTATTATTCCTATTAATTTAATACCCATGTCAACGAATGTAACATGTAATTAATTAATCAAATTGCAACCATTAATTAATTAATAATTATTTAATTAGTATCATTATACCAATCTTGTTTAATTAATACCATATTAAGACAATTAATCCCCCAATTAATTTTTACTAAATAATCCTTAAACATTTATTCAACTAAGGTTGTTACACCCCATCAGTCAGTTATGGGAAATTTAACAATAATACATTTACATCGTCCACATGCCTTGGCATGGTAATCCTATTTTATGATTAATTACAAGCTAGGGGAAACAGGGATGTTACACACACACAGACCCCCAAACACCCAGACATGCAGACCCCCACATTACATAAGCTCCTTCCTACCATAGGTGCTTCGACCATTACTTCTTTGCTGCTGGTTCCTTTACTACTATAAGGTATGCTAGCCAAGGTGTTGGCTCTCTAATACAAGGTAGTTGATATTAACTTATTACTTCATAAATACGTCATTGATGTTGTTTATTTCAATCCAGCAATTGTAGTAATATGAGCATGGGTATGCGATCCCTTACATGTAAGTCCCATTGCTCATGCAATTTGGGATCCTCCTTTACCTTCACTACGGGATAAACTCCTTACTGCACCTGAATACTCTTCCATTGATACTGCTAGGAGATATACAACACTCATATCCGAAATCGATTTAGAATTCATTTGTTAAGGTCCTAACCCGCACATAGGTAGATCAATGTATTCGGATGTAATAAAGGTCAATATTAATAAGACCTTTCAATAAAATAGAATAAGGCGGATGTAAGAA
>SNQJ01S0188023.1:0-18392 GCA_010110895.2 Picea sitchensis | reverse complement strand
GACCCTTATCTAACCTAGGGTACCTATAGAATAACCCCTGCAAGTAACCTATGTGGTACCTAAGTCAAGAAACTAAGCAACCGGGATATAACCGATGCATAAGCGAACAGTCGTAAGTCAGTTCCACCGTATGGGAAGGGTAGAAAAGCCTGAAACCTTGAAAGCAATGCCTCTCACAGAGGTAAGGGTGCTAGCAAGATCTCCATATACGAATAGATCCCCATAAATATATCTGACAATAAGAAGGTATCGGGGGTATATCCCTTCAACCAACCTCACGCTACCTCATGCTTAACTCTGGTGTAAGCAGAGCCTCCTGATATTACCGATTATACAATGGATTTCTCCACTCCCTTAGTCAAACACATATGTTGATTTAATAGCCTTGGAGAAGTTTACTCACAAAATCATATTCCAAGGCTCTAAATCCTAAGCTAGTTTATGCACCCTAGAAAAATAAAATCATTACTAATCAATTTTAAATTATAGCGTTACTTTTAATCGCCTTGCTTACTAAAAAAGGTGCGGTCGTGAAACTAGTGATGTTATGACTCAGCAAGTAAAATAAATGAATAAGAATGCAATGCAAAGTCTTAACTTCAATTCCAAATAAATGATATGCTTTTCAAAATGCAATTCTCAATTCAGTTATGCAATTCTAAATAAAAATGCAATCTTTCTTTACATGTACTAAGATTAATGATAAGGACTCAAAAGATCAAAATGCCAACAATGTAAAATGCCTAATATTTTTGTATTTTCAATATAAGAGAATGAAAATGCAAGGACTGAACAACAACTTGATAAAAAAACTCTACTGTGTGTAGACAGAGACAAACCAAGTAGGATATCAAGGAGCAAAACACCCAGCCCAAGATGCAAGGACAATCAAATGAAAAATATGATGAGAAAGGCACCACCCAAAAATTCAACCAAAGAAAGGTTTCTTGTCATTCCACAGACACTTAGCAGTCATCACAGAGACCCAAGAAGACTCAACAATCATCAAAAGCCACCCAACAACCATCAAACCCAACAACCAAGCAACAAAGGGTGATGTACGTGATTGTTCAAGGGAAAAGCGCGTATATACACATCTTGCAGAAGGACAACACGCGTATGTACGCGACTGTCAAGAAAAAACCCGCATATATGTGTCAACATAGCCAGGCTAAGGAGAAGGCTAAGAAATTTAGACTCGGAGTGAACGAAGGTTGTCAAGCAATCATATGACAAGAAAATCAATATAAACGAGAGCAATCTAAGGAAAAAAAACACTCCAAACCCCGAAAAAAGAAGATTATTTCCCTAGTACGGTCACCAATTCTATTATGAGGAAAATCTCTCTATGGCTAGGGGTAAACCACAACAGACGAAAATGACTGCAGAAATAAACTATAATCTCAAGTATGATATATAAACAAATATGCTAGCAAGACAAGATAAAAGGCCTACCTCATCCAGACGTTTGATGGAGTCCACTGTTGAGCACCTGACACAAAGCGATACACCTGCAGCTAGTCCTCAACAACCAAGAAATGACACCCGCAGCTAGTCCTCAACAACCAAGAAATGAAAGCATATGGTGATAATATATAATGTTAGCACAATTGATAAGCATAATCCATCAACATTCATAACAAATACTCCCATGGAATAACAATTCATATATTTGCAAGATATTAATTGATGAGAAAAGTATTTCTATTAACATGTAATCAACAAGTGAATGAATTACAACCGTGGCTCCATTACCTGCCAACCTAGAAACAAAGTTCCTTCCAGCTAGGCCTCTACCACTTCAATCCTCCAACAAAGGCAAGCTCATAAGAGACAATGAGGTTCTCAATCATGTAGGGAAGAGCTTGGGGTTGAACAATGTGTTCATAATTAAAGGACAAAGGGATGCGTGACCAATGTGAAGTGAATAATTTCTAGAGTAACTTTGCTCTCAAAGTTGAATTCTCCTTTTCCATAGCCTCGATTTGTCCTATTTGTAGCCCTCATGGAATTGAAGGGTAGAGTCAGAACGTTTCAAGTAAATGGAAGGCCAAGGATCATAGATCTTGTGACGACATGGAAACCCGACACCATTTTTTACTTTTTGACACAAAACCCGATGTACATGGTCCGTAATGGTGCAACTTCATTTATACACATGTTGTAAATTATAGGTAGGCACATATATGTGGAAAAATGATGTTTTAGCTATGGATTTGCAAAAAGGACTTCAAGTCTTCATAGGGAAATGGAAAGGCCCTCCGGTGCAAGTTTGCATAGGGTGAGGCAAAATCTGCTATAACAACAATTAATTATAGAAAAATGCAAGCTTATGGAGAAATCATGGGCTTTTATGCTTGGATCACGGTGCCCCCCCATATTATTACATTTTTCAATATTATTGTTGTAGAACTTCCTCCATCATATGGGTTTGTGTTGGGAAGAGACTGGACGTTTATGATTGAAGGATATATAATGAATGATGGAAGCTGCATGACGTTAAATAGCAAAACATCTTGTTAATGATTAAGGTGCCCCGTGAACACATGAAACCCTTATCTTTAAAAAATAAGGATAATGATTTAATGGAAGATTATATAGACGTCATGATTGGAAATTATGACATCCTAGACATGGAACATAGTGAAAACCTAGATCAAGTGCAAGACACGGAGAATCAAGAGTATTTGTTTGAAGGATATTGAAGGATGTCATTCGATGGAGCTTGTCCAAGCTCAGGGAGAGGAGTTGAAATTGTTCTTATAAGTCCAAATAAGATTATGCATCCACATGCTATCGAACTTGAATTTGCATGTACTAATAATGAGACGTAATATGAAGATTTGATTCAGGGGATGATTCTTGCAAAAGAAATGAAGATAGAACATCTAATTCTGACTGAAAATTCAAAGTTATGATTAATCAAGTCAACTATAAGTATAAAATCAAGAAGGAAAGACTCCAATTTATATTCCAAAAATAGCTAACTAATTGATGGAATATTTCCAGTTCTTCAACATTTCCTTCATTCCAAGGGACAAGAATCGAAAGGTAGATTCATTAGCTTTGACGATTTCACTGTCGAACCCAGATGATATCCAAAGTAAAACATCTTTTCAGGTAAAAATAATATTTCGACCTTATGTACCTGACAATCAAGAGTATTTGCAAGTATTTGAGAATGATGAAATTGGAATTTTTTTGTTGAATGATGATGATGAAGACAATCACATGTTTGATGTCCCGAAATATTGTATACACCAAGTCTCTTTATGAAAGATGATCATGTTAAGAAACTTCAAAGAAATTTCACTAAACGTGCAAGAAACAAGGAAAGTCAATATTGGAAATGATAATTCCCAAAATATGTCAATTTGGGAGTTGATTGTACCATTGAAGAAGGATCAATATGTGACATTGTTTAAATAATATCTTGATGTGTTCAAATGGACCCACATGATGATTTGAAAGCTTATGATAAAACATATTCCAACACATCATTCCTTTGAGAGATGAAGTCAAGCCTATCAAGCAAAAAATAAGGATAATGAACCCCAAATTAAAACCACTAGTAAATATTGAATTGGAGAAATTAAAGAAGGCATAAATAATATATCCCATTAGACATTCTCGACCGGCTTTCAAACCCTTTGATAGTAAGAAAGAAGACCAAGTAAATCCATATGTGTGTGTATTTCAGGGATCTTAACAAAGCAAGTATAAAGGATAATTATCCTTTACCTAATATGGATTTTCTTCTCCAACAAGTCACATGATCAACCTACATGTCCATGTTGAATGGTTTTTCCGATATAATCAAGTGTTGGTTGCTGAGGAAGACAGAGTAAAGACAACATTCATAACACCTGGGAGACATATGCATATGCTAGAATGCCCTTTGGTTTGAAGAATGTTGGAGCCACATTTTATAGGGCCATGGAT
Source organism: Picea sitchensis (assembly GCA_010110895.2). Taxonomy (NCBI): domain Eukaryota; kingdom Viridiplantae; phylum Streptophyta; class Pinopsida; order Pinales; family Pinaceae; genus Picea; species Picea sitchensis. The sequence continues at coordinate 14,450 of SNQJ01S0188023.1, read as the reverse complement.
CATGCATTTAGTGGGTTGATAGGAAAATTCATGGAAAACTATCAAGATGACTTGACAGTTCCATCATTGTCAATGAAGATACTTTTGAATCAATAATTGAGAGAAGGAAATGGGCTAACCGGATGGCAAAGATCCAAGAATATGATATTGAAATTAAACCTTTAAAGGTTGTCAAAGGACAAGTTTTATTCAATCTCATCATGAATAATGATTATGTTGATGGAATGATTTCAATTTAAATCAGAGAACCATTATCTGATTCAGAATGGTACGTAGACACAGATTCTACTCATATTCCAAGTACTCTTGTCACCATGAATCCTAAAGAGCAAAGAACATTGAAAATGAAGGAAATCAATATGACGATTGATGATATACTATCCGTGAGGAACTATGATGGTATATTAATAAGATGTAAGAAGAAAACAGCAATGAGGAATAATGAGAGAATTCCATGAAGGAATATGAGGTGGACATTTTTCACTTACTGCAACCACCCATAAGATACAATAATGAGAGTTGGATTTTATTGGCCATCACTTTTCGAGACTCATATATCACAATAATGAAGCGTATCATGCCGAAAAGTTTTAAGGAAAAATGAAGATATTCATGATGCCTTTACAACCCATAATTGTAGAACAACCATTCTCAATGGGGACTTGATGTCGTCAAGCCAATAAATCCAAAGTCACAAGGACACATGTATATTCCGACCGCTAACGATTATTTTACGCAGCCGTAGAGGCATTAAAAAAAGGATGATTATGAAGAGATAATTAAGTTCCTCAAGGATAATATTTTGTCAAGATTCTGTGTCCCGGAAAATTTATAACTGATAATGGTTTGATTTTCAATGGTTAGAAGTTTATAAAATTATGTGGATAATATGGAATTATCATGTGTCAATCATCAAATTATTATCCGCCAAGGAATGGTCTTGCAACCACAACAAGACACCTATTCAAATAATAAGAAAACTATTGACAAGAATCAAATGAATTGGAATTTGAAATTAACAGATGCGTTGTGGGCAAGCAGAATCCATCTAAAGTAGAGCACTCGGATGTCCCCAGATACATTGGTTTACGGGAAATACAAAATTCCACCTTAGCCTTGAACTCAATGCCTTGACTGTCGTGGTTAATTGGCATAAAAAGACAGCTCACCTATCCAAAGGAGGATCAACCTGTTGTTGAAATTGGAGAAAGAATGAAGAAAGGCCCTAAATCGCGAACTTAGAGATAACAAAGTATCAAAATATATTTTGATCATAGTGCAAATGTAAAGAATTTTCGAGAACTGGTGTTACTCTAGAACAGGCCAAGGAGAAACCATCGATGCGCATAAAATTAGAAGCACTTTGGATTGGACCATATCATCGAAAAGAAGATATTGGGTTTTAAATTCTATATGCTCCAAGACATGGGCAAAATATTAATGTTGCTTCTATCAACGGAAACATTTGAAACGCTTTCTTCACCTAAACTTTCATTCGCTTTGTGGCCATAAATTTGTTTTTTCGCTTGTATACTCCTCTACCTTTGACCTATATTCAAATGGACAAGCTACCGTCATAAGATTCTAGGATTCTTGGATAACCCATCGGGGTTATCATCCCACGCTTGGAGACAAATTGTTGAGATCAATTCCCACTTCCAAAGTTTCCTCCTCTTTTCTATTTTCCCAACTTATATTTCCCATTCTTTCCTCTTCTATACCTACCCTCATCCCCCTTTCTTTTCTCCTCTCTTTCCTTTCTAGTTACTATACTCTAGCCATTTTCAAAAACAACTAAGTTCAGAGGGTATGACTCATGGATCTTCACCTCCATCCATACCTTATTATCATGACTCACCTATCGCCATGTTATTACGCACTTATCTGCTTTACAAACCGCATGTCTTCACTCGTTCAAGTTTTCATATTCCAAGTTCTGCGATATTCATTTTGCACCCAAAGATACATGATCTACATTATGACCACGACTTGTCGCGTTATCGAAAGCTACTAAGTATATTTGGTTCTCCTATATTGAGTCTCGATCACCAAGTAGCGGCAAATACTTTTAGCCTATTTATATCATTCACAAACCGGGCAGGTTCATGTGTTCTCTGGATTGGTGGGTTCACAAAGTTCCTAAATTCAAATTGTTTCGTCTCCCCGCCATCCTCCTGCTTTTCCCAATACACATTTAATATGGTTTAATGTTAATAATTCATCATGTAGGTTCTGTGAATATCGCCATTAATAAGAGAATGGCTCAATGATATTTCTCATTAAATTTGCATTAAAGCACGTGCATTTGTCGGATTATATTATCATTATCTCTCTCAAACCCTCATTTCATATTTTATGGTTAAAATAACACTCGGCCAACTTATGGCGCTAAAGAGCTCGACAATAGCTATGTGGTGATACTTTGAATATTTTTTATCGTGAAGACCAAACTTTTAGTGGTCCATAGTATATTCTTACTATTCATCCCTTCTACTAAAAGAAGTGGGATTTGGACATCCGAATACCAAGGTGGTGTGGCCTCGAGGTTTTCTGGAATACAAGGAACTCGGTTGTGGTGCATTGAGAAATAAGTACCAGGTCAACGAATCATACAACTCCAATATCATTACCCCATCTCTCTTTCACCACAAGTGTTTCTTAAGATGTTGAAGCTCCATGAGCCAACACTTACCTTCAAAGGAGGATTATGTGGATTTCTTGAAAAGGTACGACAAAAGCCCGACCTCTTACTGATTCTTCTTGAGAATCCTAACATTGTCCCATACATTATCATTGTGGATTCGGCCGACTGCTTAAAACTCCTTTCAGCCTGCTTGGTTGTTTACCAAAGGATGCCAAGGAAAGAACCACCACGCATTTCCTAATGATTCTTTTATATTTTATATTTTACATTAAAGAGTAAAGCTATTTTAGATTAGAAAATTGATTTCCATTGAAATTTTCTCCCAACTATCACAATACAAAAAGACAAGAAATTATTCATTATGGCTTCTTATTTGGTGTTTCCATGCTATTATTGTCATTAATTTCCAAAATTGATTGTCTGTAAGAGGGTGAACTGTGAACTTGATCTAGTTACCTTCTTGTACCAAGTGTTGTGGAGACACAAGGATTCTTTGCATTTTATGAAGTTTACAATGATTTCGCTTTAGGTTTCAAAGGACTATTGTTTGCAAAGATACTCTAAAACATCCCACTGTGCAAATAAATTCTTGAATAAAAAGGACTTAGAGCGGTGATGGAAAATCATAATGCTCATCGATTTTGGTTCCAAGGAAAACTCTTTCTTCCATAACATGTATCCACATAAAATGTTTATCAATGAAGTAGCAAGGCAAAGGTAACAAAGACTTTTTCCATGAGAAAACATAAAAAATAAATTCATGCCTTTTCCTTGAAAATTGGAGACTTTATATTCTTGAATATAAACAAAATTGATGAGTTTGTGAACCACTTCCACAATCTAAATATGAAATAATGCTGGAAAGATAAAGGGGTTTGACCCTAACTGAATTTTCGTGGAACATATGCTAGCAGTCGGATTCAGCAATTCATTTATTCATATTGTTCCTGGTGAAGAAGAAGATAATAACTTAGCCACTCCTTCTCACAATGTTGGTGACTTGAAACAATACTTAGTACTAATGAGTTCTTTAAGCAGAAAGGAAAGGGTCCCAACAACAAGAGCGCCTTGTCCCCAACTTTTACTCCCAAGACTACAATATCTCAGAGAAATTCTCCACCTTAACCACCCAACTAGGAAAGTTACCGACATTAGTTCAAGCGGCGAAGGAGAGAATAATTCCCCCTTTGGAAAAATCGAGAGCTCACACATGCTCACTTTGAGAAAAAGAGGAAGAATGTTGTGCAAGAGGAAGAAGACCATCGCATAGAACATGACATCAACAAATTCTCTCTGAAGACATGGAGCTCGAGGTGGATATCAAGAAAATGTTTCCTACAATGGATCAACTTCAACAAACATGGCCCATCGAAATTCATCATTGGAAATCACTGAGAATGAGACCTTCAACGAAGAAGAGTCATTTTCTTTTCAAAGTGTTGTCTTTGACAACCTAAGAAATTGATTATTGAAAAGGTGATATGAAGAATAAGAAAGGAAAATCTCATTCAGGTTGACCTAAGAGATATGCTTAATTTCCAAAATTCTAAAATTCACAAAGCAACTGGGAATGATCTGGATGACTCCATTGGTGGTCTTGAAGTGGAAAACATGAAATTGAAAGAAAGGATCAAGGAACCAGAAGGCAACTCTTAATGCCAATTCCACTCTTTTCCTCGGGTCCTTGACAATACGTAATTCCACCACACCACGCTAAATTGAAAGGATTCCCGTCTCAAGCACATCATTCAAAAGCTAAGTGTAGAAAGAAATGTTAAGAAAATAATGGCATTGGTCATAGAGGCATGGGAAATTTCAAAAACATTGTTTCTTTGGCTCGAGGGCACATGCCTCCATGAGTATTTGCAAGCTGACATGAATGAAGAAGGTTTTTACCTTTATGTTGTACTACCCTTTAGAAACAAAGTTTCCAACATGACGTAATCCAAGGAGAAGAGAGGAGGATCTTTCCTCTCCAAGTCGGATAAAACAGTTAAACGTGTGCTTGAAAGAAAAGATAAAATATTTGAATAATATTGTTCAAGCGTGCAATCAAGCTATATCAAAGAGGGAATAATTATTCAAGAGGCTCACTGAGATAGACTTAGCCAGAAATAATAATCTAACCACAAGACCCCAAACCACTCTCAACCTGTTCCTAACAAAGCAACAATTTGACTAACAAGTTGAGATTTTTAAAGGGTTGTCAGTAGAAAAGTTTTATGGTACACTTGAATATGATGAGGACGACATAGACAATTGGTGAGTGGACTACTCAGTGAAGAACCAAGACATTAAGGAAGCATTACATGGTATTTCCTGCGATTTGAGAGACTTGGAGGGTGAGTTGTTAAACATCAAAATCCGGCATGAGATAAACTTGGCACCAATGAAGAATTATATCAAAGAATGGTTCAAGAAAACAATCGACAAATTGACCAACGAGGGGTAAGAAACAATTGAGATCTGCTCCTATAACCATTAATGAAGATAATAAAAGGGCACTAGCAAGCAAGTGAAGACACGAGAAACCATCATAGTCTTGTTGTTCTTTACCCCCATCATCCTCCATCTACAAGCTTAATCTTGTGTGTGTGTGTATTTTTTATATTATGGAGCCCTAATCCCAAATTTAAGAGGAATGTATTTTAAATTTAAAAGAATATGTAACATACTATATATTTTTAGAAATTTCAAGACAATTATTTCGGGATTAGTTTCGATTGTGCTTTGTAACTCTAGTTTTGAGTATATATTATTTGAGATTGATCTATCAATATATGTATTTGATAGTTCCATGCCCACTCTGTTAAAGTTCTTTTATGCATGTGGATCATCTTCTTTATTTTATTTTATGTGATCATAAATATTTAGTTTAAACTATGATGGATGAGGAAATTTTGCTTATTTGTTTAAATGCGTGAATGTGCACGTTCCTGGTCCTTTCTCATAAACTTTCTTTAAAAAAGAAAAGAAAACATTTTCCTTTTATCTTTCAATCTTTATATTTCTTTGATTACAACACTAACTTCTACAAAAGTCCCATATTCTCAATATCTAGAATCCCAAGAAAATCTTAAAGCAAAGAGGAGTACCACCTATATAAAACGCATGGGATATATATCTCGTGGAGGTTGTTTTGATCCTGTATTCAAGCGTCAACAATGTCTCAAGTAGTAGCTACTCATTATTGGAGCTCGGGTTGCCTCCCGACGAGGATCGCTCTGTTTGTGCATGATGAGTATTGCTACCCCTACTAGAGCGGGCTCCCTATGGAACCATGGGGGATTTTTGTACATAAACCACTACTATATGAATGCATGAGATATATCTCCATATGTGTCGACTTCCCATTATAAACTCATCACCTTGCTAGTGTTGATTCCAAATTCCATTAATGGTAACTCTAAATTTCTCACTTCCTCGATTTTGCCACGGGAAGAAGAGACCCATGGTTCAGAGTAATTCAACTACATTTCCTCGGCATAGTTGCTCGTCCAGAAACGATTCACAATAAGTACCATGATGATAAGTCTAGGATTAAGGTAAAGACTGTCTATATGCATATAGTGGGAGTTTAATAGAGTTTTCAATGCAGTTGATGACACATGTTGCCAAGTGGATGATCCGCTAGATCGCATATTAATGCGCATCATATCATGAATAACACCCCATATGGGGTACCGGGGTGCATTGTTTTCAAAGCGCACCGTGGAGTTTAAAATGGAAAAAATATAATTTTTTATATGGAAACCGCCATGCTTAAATTTGTTCACTACTCGAAGATGTGTAATAAATAGTATTTAGGAAGTCGTGTTTTTCTTAATTCATAGAACATCGCATCGAATAAAAATTTGTAAACGTTTTCAATTTCGGGGTGTTATTATTGTTAGAGGTATAACGCTTCGCTTCAATATATATATATATATATTAGCATAAACGATTATGGATTTTATTAAAAAGTGGGTTGTGCATGCGCAAAAACAACCAAAGAGTACAAAATTTCAAAATGGCCAAAGGCCTGAACTAGAAAAACATTCTTACATCTAAATAAATGAATTACAAGTGCTCCTGAGTACATCAAAAAACTAGTGCAATCCTACCAAGTATAGACTGCAACAAAGGACGATAGCGAAAATACGGCTTTACACTGCATTGGGCTAATTTAGGAGAGTTTTAGCTCTATTTCTACCTCGGCTAAAGTTGGCTCCTGAATGCCACTCACGGGTTGTTGCGGCATTGATTGTTGAACTTCACAAGAGGCAATCGATCTCGCTGAAGGCACTAGGCTCTGTTGAACTAAGACGCTTGGAGAATGACATTAGGAATGTTGATGAAGAGACTAGATCTGAGATGTATGCCTATTCATCGTGCGAAGAATAATGGCTAGTTCTGCAACCCATTTGATTTCTTGTTCTTGAAGATGACAAGCAAGATTGGCATTGGAGGCACATAGAGTCTCCATATTGGATTGTTGGGTCTATATTTGATCCTGAAGGCGAGCCAATTTACACTATGTATAGTCGCATGGGGATCTGTTGTGATGCCACATTGTTGAGAGGAAGCTGCAACAAGCTAATGTGAGCCTGGGAAGAATTGTGCATGCCTAAAATGTTTGTTGTTCCCTATTGTTGAATTCTCGATCACTATCTTCATAAAATGTTGTAATTTAAGTTGGCGAAGATGCCCTTGGAAGAATAGATGGTGTCATAAATTGATATGGGTCCCCCATGTGCGATTTCATCTTGAAATCCAAATAATGTACAGTGGTTCCTGTGACTCCATCCAGCATAGACATCATCCCCTACCGGTGACTCGTTGAAGCAGATGTTCGATGTTTGGGAGAGGATAATTATCCTTTAATGACAACTAGTTGAGGTTGCAGAAATCAACACATAGGCGGATATCATTTCTTCCCAACAACTACCAAGTTTGACATCCAAGAAGAATACCTACTGGGGCTATGATACCAACGCCAACCATCTTTGGAGTTCCTTTTGTATCCGCCCAACTAACTTCGAGTTGATGTGCCTTAACTTCTGTCGTAATGGCTTGGCTCCTTCCACCAAGGGTATAGCATGTTGGATAATGCCCCTATAGGCTCTTAATTCATCGTAATTCCAAGCAAAAGTATCTCCTAATTCCCTAATGAGCTCCAATATCTCTTTCTTTTCTTTCTCGGTAGTCCCCTTTCCCATTCTGACCATTCTCGAGTCCATCTCAGTACCAATTTTGAACTCCAAGGCTTCCTCAGTGCTTATTGGTTCTTTTTCCTTTGAAAACATCATGTCCGTCAAAAAGATTCTCCAGAGGAATACAACCCTTTGGTAAAGTATTGTTTTTCAAGTTGATGATATCCAAGTCCATAGAATCAACCAAGAAAGCAATTTGTGTATCCGGGTGAATTCTTTGTTATTCTCCATGAATATGATATTTGATCGTCGTCTTCGAAAACCTGCTAATGTTCCAGGTTGTCAGGAATGGAATGTCTAAAGAGGACCTCCATATTGCATTTATCATGAAGAGGTCCTTCGCATGTTTGCAAAGTGGAAGCTGAGACAACCAAATCTTTAGCTACATGGTTTTCTTCTCGAGGAACAACATCAATTGATATCATTTTGAAGGATTTTGAAAGAGTATGATCTACATCTCGATACTTCTTTAACTTATCATTCTTAGTTGCAAATCTCATCAAAACTTGTGATACGATGAGATCCGAGTCACCTTTCACCTCCAAGATTGTGACGCCTTTATCGATTGCCAGATTGAGTCCCAGAATCAAAGCTCCATATTCAGCCACATTGTTGGTGCAATGGAATTCCACCCTATGAATGGTAGAAGACTTCACCTGACGGAGTTGTCAAGACTATTCCAACACCTGATCCAAAACTTGAGTGTGAGCTATCGAATTCTAAGGTCCAGATTCATTCTGTTTCTTCAATCAGGTCCATATCCATTTTTCCTTCTTGAATGAACCAATAATTTAGACCACTATTGATGCATAAAGTTGATCATCTATCTCATCGGGGTTTTCAACCAGTGACCCAACAAAGGGTTCACTGTAGACAATGTAATGTCCTCCTTCAGGATGAGCGATGACAACTTCAGACTGCTCCATGTGAATGCTTCCACCCAAATGTACAATAAGCTCATCACAAATGATAATCCCAAAATTATTAATATCGCTCATCGTACAAACCACATTCATCAAGAAAGGGAGCCCCGACAGGAGTCAAAGGTTACCTCAAGATTGTTAATGATTCCTTTCGCGAAATTGTCTCTGGTATTTGCTTGTGAGATTTTCAAGCCCAATTGTTGCATAACTTCTTCGGTCATTATATTGGTTTTGGGTTTAGTAGACAATTGTGGAGGAGAAAATTTTTGACTCGGAGGGAGACATAAAGGGTTTGAACTCACAATTTTTGGAAATTGTGTCTCCCACTTGATGAATAAAAAGAGAGAAATCTTGAAGGAGACTTGGCTCAATGCTTTCGTGTGATGCATCCCTATCTTCGTCCTCTGGATGGGTCTTCTTTAATGGAGGTTCTTGGGATGAGATATCACTCTTATGAGAAAAACTCCATTTCCTTTTGGCAGGTGCTAGTTCGACCGAGGACCTTTGAGGTTCGTGTCTCCCCATAGGTTCATTGCCTAGATCCCATAGTTCGCAATTTAGTTTTCTTTGTTGAATGTAGTCATCATAATCAAGATTTCTTTCAATCTGAAAAACCATTTTTTGTGCTTCCTCCAGGGTTGTTGGTGATCGGTCCTTAACATTGAATTGCAAGGTTCCTTCTAAGGAGGACAGATAGTGATCGATGATGGCTTGTTCTGAACCAACTTTTGACCGGATCCTTTTAAGGACAAGGTTGAACCTATCAGTCAAGTCTCTTGTACTTTCACAAGGTCCTTTTGCAAATGTTGAGGTAATCAGTAAAGGAGTCTTGTGAATGCTCATTATCACACCACCCTATTCTAAAGGCCCTCTGTAGTTCTTCAGGTTTTTTTATGCTTCCCTTGGGACGCCCATCAATCCAAAATTTAGCATATCCTATAAGGGAACTTGCAAAGAGCCTTCATAAAGACATTAGGGTGATCTTGATCGACCAAATGAAAGTCAACACTATCGCAAAAAATGGGTCCAATGTGAATTTCCAGGAATTTTTTTTCCTGAAAAGAAAGGTAGCCAAGGGTTTGCATTTGTGGGCAAATCACGTACTCCACCTTGGATGTTGCTAAAGTCAAAACAATTATAACTCTCTTAGTGAGACCATTTGTGAGGATTTAGATTGATTGGAGGCACAGGGTTTGTCAGAGTGGTGGTTGCCACAGTAGTGGGATTTGAATACAGTTTTCCGCTATGGGTCCTCATGGAGTCGCCAGATAGTTTTCCTCAAACTATCAAAGAATAGGGGAATAAAGTCTTTAGTGGAGTCGCCAGGTAAACTTGTAAGAGAAAAGACTTTGAGGCAAGGCTTACCAAAGGATTTGTCGCTTGAGGAAGATTGACTCAATGTTCAAAGAATCTACAGTGCCAAAATGTTATCGCTAGCTTGTATTTTAATACAAGGCTAAAGATAAGGGTCAAATCATAACAGGAACCACCCAAACCAATGTCACCGATGGGGGGCTCTTCGCTTAGGGAGGTTAGCCCAGGAGACGTCCCCCGTAACCTAGGGTTTGAAGAGGCAAAGAATATAAGGTCAAGAAATAAGGTTATCCCTCCTCACAGGCTACCACCAAAATCAGATATTCCTAAGCTAATCAGCCAATAAAGAAGGGAAGTCCTTGTTGAGAACACCTACCCGAAACAAAACAAAACACTGGAGTATGTATTATTTGCAGGCTATAATTCAAAAAGGTTAGTACTTCTTGACTATCCGATTTCATTTAATAAGCACAGAACGTATAAGATGAGGTCAACGTTTTACTAATTATCTAATGAAATATCACTAATTCATCAATATCTATCACAGATGACCAAGCCAATATATTATCAATCAAAAATTAGCTCAATAAAGGCCTAACGTCACTAATTATTGAAGAACGGTTGTTGCCAAGTATGACGTCACTCTAGTTAGTGTATGTTAGGTTAGCATAGGGTTTCAAATTTGAAAGTTTGAAAGATGAATTTGAATACTTCAAGCTCAACGTTGGAAAGAATATATCGCCTTAGGGTTAATGGAGTCAAAGCAAGGCAAAAGATCTCAAGAGGATTTAAAATTTAAAGACTAGAAGGTTAGGTTCTATGGTGTTGCAATGGCAGGTCTCTACAATCAAAACCCTAAGGGAAGGAGGCTCATTCCTGTTAAGCTGCTAAGGCCCTCTGCTCCTTCCCTTTCTAAATTTGGCAAAACAACTAGCTTCAAAATACAGATCTATGGGAGAAAAGTGTTGGGTGTGAGCAAGGTTCTTCAAACCCTAAAAGGTTAAAACCCTAGGTGTAGAGTTAACTAGGCCTAGGACGCCTCTTTCTTCAACCTATAACTTAATGCTAACTCTATAAGGGAGGATAAGTGTAGCAACTAGATATATCTTCCTTTATCAATGGCTAAAATTAATTCTCAAGCATGGGGACATAGCAATGACCTACTAGTGTGCTTGCTACCAGGGTTTCAAGATTCAAAGAATATAATAGCAATATAATAGCAAATATAAGAAATTACTACAACCATTCAATTAAGAAGTTATGAATGAAAATTCACTTACATATCATGAAGACGCATAATCAAACCCAGAAGTTGTAAACCTTCCATGAGAGAAACACCATAAATGCCAAGAGAAACCCTCCAATGAGCTGGCGCCTCACTTCCAAGACAAAAATACCAAGACAAATGCTAAAGATAATCTCACAACAAGAAAGTGAGTTGTGTTATGTCCAAATGAGAAAAAAACGCCCTCTATTTATACCAATCCATGACCTTGAATTAAAAATTTAGGTCATTAAAACAAATGGACAAGGCCGACTATAAGATTTACACTATTTCTTACACTAACTGCTAGAAAATGTCATAATATGAGCAAAAAGAGGGATGTCAAGTCTCCTCGGGAGACGCTATCTTTTGGGCAAATACAACATCCGTGAACCAAACGCTAATAACCCTTCGAAAGGGCCCTCTAAACCGCCACACGGCTAAAATGACCCATTACTGTCATTACGCTCCATCAAAGGCAAACGCTCCATCTCCAGTGGGTGATTCCCCCCTAGGACAATCTCTGCCAAAGTGTCCTAGGTGGAACGCCCTTCTTCTTCTCTCGTAATGGCTCATCATAACGCTGCCCCTATCTCTCGCCATCCCAAAGAACTATTATCCGATGGCTCTTCACTTCATGGAGGTCCGAAAGTTAATAATACCCCCATGTACCTCGGTCCATCGTACTGGCCCTACGGTATGTCCTCGCGATATCAAAACTTCCATGGGCTCGTTAGTCCTCTGGATCATAGCAATGCCAAATTCCCGCATTTCATCATTAAGTTTACCAAATACATGCATGAAACCCCTAAGATATCCTTTAAGAGCTCAAAGACATTACACTCATCTACTATACAAAGTCAAAGAAATAGACTGAATAACCTATTGGGCTAGTATCCACAGGAAAAAGGAAAGTTTCCAATGTAAGATCATTCAAGCCATGTACATGAAGTGATATGGTCTGTTGAGGCAACCAGCTATAGTGAAGACCATGGGTGAGTATTGTCCATGGGTGCCTCAGAGGGAGGTGAGTTGTACCCACTATGGATGCACTTTTTCCAAGCCCCTTTATTTTATTTCTGCCCTTTATTCTTTATTTATTGCTTTTTCTTTCTTTTTACTTCAAGGTCTGACCAGAGGACACTGCCTTGGCGTGGTGACCAGAGATGATAGTGTTACACACTAGTATTTTCGCAGAAATGATAAGGCTAGCTCGTGATGAGACCCCCTTTCCCTTGGCCATGCAACCAAAGGTCATTGCCCTGGCGTGGTGACCAGATAATGGAAATGTCATATTGTTAGATACCTATGAACATAATGGGTCGGCTCGTGATGAGACCTCCCATCCTCTTGGTTAGGTCTTGTTTTTTGTTATTTTCTTCGGGTCCCTTTTATTTCTTATCGAGAGGCCTTTTATTGCCTTCTCGGGGATCCCTAAGCGAAGCATCTCTAGGTTTTATTTCCTATGGCTTTTATCTTTTACCAACTGCTTTTACCCCCTGGGCCTTTAGCCCCTTCTTCCCATAGGACAAAGTGTAACTCTCAAAGGTCATCCTAATGGCTGGACTAGGGGAATGGGATGGATGTATGGGAGATAAGATGTAAAGTGATAGAATGGTGGGAGCAAACGATGGCTCTGCAAATCCCCCTTGGTGGCTAACCAAAACCCATAAATACAAGCTTACTAGGGCACCCTGTTAATCCCCCAAACAATGGTCAAGTGGATCAGTGTAAGATCCAAGCAGTTGTCAGAAATGTAAGGAACCTGATGCATATATACGAAAGTTATAATGATCAAACATGACACATACCATGATACCTTGGACCAATTACCTCATGGAGCAAGAGTCTTCGTTGATGCAAGTCCAAGCCGATGGTGATGGAAGTTGCTGCTGCTAACAAGACAAATCTGGCGAAGAAGAAGAAGGATGGGCCCTCCAGGGACATGCTCAGGTAAATCCTGCTCTTGGTACTCCATGTCTAAGACCTGCGGGCCTCGAGACATGATCTCCTAGTTATCCCTAGAAAACGGGGATAACAACGCACATAGGTATTTTTTATTATATTAATGTATTGGGGCTTTTGTACTATATTAACGCACCGATGTGTGTCTGTCAATATCGCACCGGTGCATTTTGATTAAAAAAAAAAACAACAACAACAACAACTTTTGCTACAACCTCCCCCTACCCAATTTTTTTTTAGCTATATGGAACATCCGCAATCAATAAAGGAGGTTGTAGTAGAGGTTTTTATGAAAATTTTGCCAAATTCAATTTGTTGATATTCTAAATTAACTTGCATTTTATCAAGGTGATATTCAATACTTAGCCCATTTTAATATAAACCATTATGGAAATGGGCCTACGAGACTTCCTCGTTTAAAATTTTATCTTGCTTGAGTTTTTACCCACTTAGCCAAAGGCTTAGGTCATCCATGAGCCGATGGGCCTAGTAGTTACAATGATCCCTTCATGGGGCAAGCTATTCAAAATGATAGTGGGCCCTCAAGTGAATAGTCAATGCACATTGTACTTATAACCTTTGGCCAAATTGACCTTGAGCCGATAAATGTCAAGAATAGCCAGAATGCCACTTGTTACTTGTCGATATGGGCCATTGGTGGTACCCACCTTCCCATAGGTTAAATAAAGAGACCCTTGTTGCACCAAGAGAACATAGGTGTATTCTACAGTGCAACATTGAATAGATTGTAATGTTCGTTCATTCATTCATATCGTTGATGTCTGAATATGTCGCCCAATATAATATGTTATACAAAACTAAAAATATAATAATAATAAATCCAATGTGAGCTAAAAAATAGTCACACACATATACATATATATGGAACACCAATCTTAATTGATGCAAAGTACTTTATTTGATACTACTAAAATGTAAAACAACATATTATAAAAGTAATGAGGGGATGCATGTAATGAATGTTGGTTTCTACGGGCATATTTGATTAGGCCCAAGTTTTGAATGAATGTATATATATGTTGAATAACTTGACTACTAAAAAGATAATACAGAGGAGGGTCATATTTTTGTAAGGGAACCAAACTTTCTCTTTTTGACAAACAGTGATCAAGGTCCTTTACCCTTGA
>SNQJ01S0188022.1:0-18393 GCA_010110895.2 Picea sitchensis | reverse complement strand
TACCTTTTGAACCAATGGATAGATCTGATGTATCTGAGCACTATAAACCTTCTTGGGAGCTTGATCTCAGAATCTAGAACCTCTGCATCTTCATCTCTTCAAGTTTCCATGGATTTACCAACATGTACGCAGGCTAATACATTCTCAGCCTGTGTATGTACACACCCTAATACATTGTCAGCCCACATATACCTCAGTATGTACGAACCCTAATACATTGTCATCCCACGTACACCTTAGAAAATAGGTCTTTTGATATTCGCTGTAATTCCGAGAATTTCACCGTCAACCCTTTGTACTACCTCAGACTTTTGCAACTTCAGATGTATCAATGAGTACTTGCAATAAGCCTCACACAACAAAAGATATTCAATATGTTCAAGTGTGATTAAATGAGAGATCTTTTCCTCTTATTTATTCTTTCATGTAGCATTACACTTTCCTCATTTTAGGGAGTTCTCCGTTTACTTTATTATTTAAATAATTTCTTTTGTAAACACTTGACTTTTAGGGGCTTCTATATGACTCATGAGGGTCCTCCAACTTCACATGGACATAACTCTCTAACTATGAGGAGTTATGTGACATTCCACATACCATCGGAAATGGCATGACACACACTATCCATCTAGGATAGTTTCATTGATAAAATCACTGACCTTCATCTCATTATTCCACAGTTAAGCATGGGTTCTCTAACCATACTTCTAGGATAACTCAATCCGCAAAGCGTCTTCCCGTGAGGACTTTCACCATAAGGGGACCACTTTGGAGTTCATCCATTTGTACTTCTTATAAACCATGACAAGACAATGATGAGTCATCTTTACATTAATCAAGCTTGGGTCCATTACCCAAACCTTTGTGCTACTGGACTTTCTTCAAGGGTTGACATCAATGACAACCAACCTTAATCAACAAAAGGTACAATAAGATATTTTGATGTGGGTAGGGGTTATTTTATTTCTACATTTTTTAGCAAATCAGATAGGGTTACAATATTCTGCTCCAGTCCTTATTTATGGGTTCCAGGGGAATGTTTATCTCCCCATGGACTTTAGACTTCAATCTAGAAGATGAAATCTGGGTAGACCTTGTGTGGGGTAAGGCTTCCTTTTCTTCCTCTAATCTTCTGGGAATAAAATACTACTTTAGAGCTATCGGGAATAAATTGGGTGGATACATAGATTGGGCAAAGCCAAAAGGAAACCAATATTCTTGTGCAAGAATTTGTGTGGAAGTGGATTTGGAGGGGGTTTTTCCAGAGGCAATGGAAATAAAAATTGATGATTGGAGTTTTCAACAACCTCTTGATGACGAACATATTCCTTTCAAGTGCTACATTTGTCGTGGTCATGGGCACTTTGCCAAAAATTGTCCAAATTTGCAACAATCTCAAACGCTCCCAAGAAAATATTATGAGTTTAAAATGATGACAAGCAAACGTAGGAATTCATAGCGCAAGGGACCGCACCAACAAAAAAAGTCTTGGAGGAGTTCGAAGAATAATCAGTTTGGAGCCCTTGAAAATCTAGGTGATGTAGAAAATATCAAAGAATAGGGTAAAGACCCGGGAAGTCATCCTTACAATGGTTTTGATTTCCCTCAAGAGGAGCCAATAATCAACCCAAAAGTAGACAAGAAGGAAGATGTTTCAGCCGAAGAATAAGGAGATGACATTCAGACACTGAGGAAGAAGATAGTGAAGCCAACGAGGAGTCAAAAGAGGAAGAAGTGGAAGCTCCATAATCAAAAGTGGTAGCAAAATTTCCAGGTCAAGGGAATTGGGTTCTAAAAGTACAATCCCACACTAATTCTTCTAAATCCTTTTCCTTTGTTGATGATTTAAAAAAATATGCACCCAACCCCTCCCTGCTCTTACAAGGGGAAGGAAGTATAAAAAGGAATAGGTAACTCAAGAAACAGGAACGACCTATGACTCGATTCCATTTGATATTTTTAGTACCACTCGGAAACCATGCGCATGCAGTGCAAATGCGTTTTTTTGTTTCTATCATATGTAAACATATATACTTTGAAGGATAGTTGTAGTTTTTTTGTAACAACTACTGAGATTATGTGCCTACTAAGAACTAGTAAGGTCCTTTACCTACTATCTTTATTTGTTGAAGGCTTTAGGGCATTTTGAATTTTTGTATCCTCTGATTGATTTTGCCTCTGCATAGCCCCTTTTATAATAAAAAAAACTAACCGTTTATGTTAAGAAAAAAACACCTAACTTTAAGTAGAACCTTGTTAATAATTGCAAGATTGTCCTATGACACAACACATAAAAGAGCATACAACAATTTACCAACTTACAATTGTTTCATCTTTTAATTATGTACAAATTAAATTGAAAAAAAAAACATTTAAAAAATAAAATAAAACAAATATTTGTATAAAATTTGTAAACCATTTAAGATAATTATTTTAATTTTTCATTAATAGTTATGGAAAAATTAATGAATTTGATCACAGGGTACCATGATAGCGATCAGTCAAGGTTGAATGGAGCGAGCCAGAGAGCCGAGGTCGTTAGGTGGGAATATTTTTTTCAAATATTGCGCAGAGATCCTGGCCTTCCTTGTCCAGAGTCGTCCAGAAGATTGAGTCCTGCCTACTAATTTGTGTCTCCTTAGGGTGGTACCAGATAAGGCGAGCTAATCCTTGTCTTGATTGACACGATGGTTTGGTGCTCGCAGTGGTTCTGTTCTGCTATCTTTTTTTTGTTTGACTCTTGTCCCCTCTTCTGTGAGGGTGGGGTAGCTGTTATTTTCTCCAGTGGTCTTTAGGTGTGCATTGGATCACTCAGTGGTTGGGTTCTCCACTTTCGACCCGAGTTTCCCGAGAGGGTGGGACATTTAGTTTTTTTTTAAGTGGTGTATATTAAAAGCGGAGGAGCCTCATCTGGGATCTCAGACTTTTTGTTTCTTGGTCTACCTTCTTGTCATCCATAGTGTGACAGTTGTTTTGACTGGCCTTTGTGGACTTTTTTGGGATTGTGTATACTACTACAATGGAACATAAGTTAAAGTCACTTTTGAACCTAGAGGATGAGGTTATTTGGAGGCAAGCAGGGCTGTTTGAATCTATGGATAAGTTACAGAAGGGGTCATCGGGAGGAGCACCTATTTTAAAAACCAAGCCATCAAACTTGGCCAGTGTACCTGGTATACACTCACATTTCCCCCCACAACAACCTACCTCCATTAAGGTTGTCCCTCTTCCCTCTGTGGGTTGCAAAGTCAGGTTCCAGTCGAATTTTGTGCCTCCAGGGCTGCCAAACCCTTCCTTGTCTTCTTTGGGAGGTTTTAAGGATCAGTTTGATCTGTTCCAGCCAGCTCCTTTCTGTCGAAAGCTGTGGAAAGAAAATCAGAAGGCTAAACACATGGTTTTAGGAAATGATGTGGGTTTAGAGGATACTTGTAGAATGGCCCTTTGCTCTCTTGTAGCCTGGTTATCATATAAGTCTTCAGCAAAGGCTCTCTGGAGGAATGGATTAAACTCCAGTGGTTTCCCATCCTTGGGTATTACCTTGAGGTTATCTTCCTCACTAAAGGATGGTTGGGATTTATTTGCAACATTCCCGAGGACACTTCCCTCTTACTAATTTCGCTCTGGGTATTTGGGGGCAATAGTCTTATGCTGAAGCGGTGGAGGATTGCTTTCAATCTGGATATGGAGTTCTTTCAGTTCATACACCTCTGGGTACTTCTTCCCGGTCTCCCACTGTATTTGTGGAATGAAGGTGCCTTAAGGGCTATTGGAGACACTTTGGGGAGATTCATAGCACTTGACCCTAAAGCACTTAGTTCCCCGATGCGGAAGATGGGTCAAGTTCTAGTGGAGGTGGACATCTTCAATGGATTGTCGGAAATGATTGTGATCAAATGGAGAGGACGAAAAATTACCCAACCACTGGATTGTCTTGGGCTTCCATTCCGCTGCAACCTTTGTCGTCAAACTAGACACCTTCGTCGCAACTGTAAGGGGAAACTCTTGGAGGATCTAACTGAAGAGGATGAGCTACAGAGGAGTCCTCCTAAGTATACTGAAGTGGATGCCTCTCTGGACTTCCTACATGGGTCCTTGGGAGTCTCTTCATCCTTGATTGAGACCGATTCAAACCTTACTGGTAATTTACAGTTGATCTGTCCTCTTTTGTTTAAATCTCTGTCCAGGGAGGAGAAGGAATCCCTCAATAATTAGAAATGATTAAGGGATTTTACACTTCCGAAGAAAACCATTCCTAGTCCTTTACTTTTTGAACCTCCTTGTATCAATCCGTCTTCCTCTTCTCTATGTTGTTCGACAGATGCAACCCGTCCTAGCTCCTTACCTTTGATCCTTCTGCCTGTTGCTCCTGTGCTTACTTCTCCATCTATGCCAGAGGACCCTCCAATTGTAGAAGCTATGCCTTCCAGACTATCTTCTCTTTTAGACCAACTGTCCTTCCCTTTGCAGTTTAATCCGAGTCACTCCCCACCTAATCAATTCGACAATAATCCGATGTCCACAATATCTTCAATGGAAGACATACTTCACAACTCTTTCATCCTACTAGGCTATAGAAAGTCTGAGGAGGAGGTCACACTACTTTCTAAATCCCTGGACTCCTTGTTACCTAGCCCCAATGTAATCGGGCTCCCACAACCATTACCTGTATTTCTTGGAAGGAAAGCATTTGTTTCCTCTGTGGAGATTGGCTCATCTTCCACTCAGCCTAACGGTAAGTGGGGTAAAAACTTCTCTTGGTCACGAGGTCTAGCCTCGGAACTTTCGTCTGTAAAAACTAGGAGTTCTCCGAAGAAACAGGCAAGTTCTAGTCATAAAGAAGATGATGGTTTTTCCACTTCCCCGGTTTCAGGGGTCCTTAGAGAAATGAAGGCCCAAGCAAGGGAAAAGTGATGTTATTGCTCACTTTGAACATCTGAGGGATCTGAGGCACCATCAAAGCTACCTCAGTTCATAGACTGCTAGATCGTTCAAGGCCAGACATTGTGTTTTTACAAGAAACTCTATCGGACAAGAATAAAGCGAGAGATGTTTTGCTCCAACTTCGTCCCTCTTGGGTTGCTACTACTGTAAAATCTTTAGGAACTTTGGGAGGCTTACTGGTTTCTTGGAACCCAAATTTCTTCGAGTTGAAGCCTTTTCTAACTGATGGCGGGATTTTATTAATTGGTAGTTGTGTATCCACAAAAAATAAGTTGTCCTTCCTAAATATTTATGGTTCGTGTAAAGAAAGACAACAGTTCTGGAGTACTTTTGCAAAGAGTGGTTTACACACTATCCCAAATATTATCATAGCAGGGGACTTAAGTTTCATTCTGTCTTTGGAAGAAAATTGGGGTGGGTCATTTTCTTCAGGCACATTTAAATTTTATCTGAGAGACCTACTCTCATCCTTGAATTTGGTTGATGTTAAGCCAACCAAATTGGTCCCCACTTGGTGTAATGGGCGTGTTGGCCATCATGCTATTGCCAGAAGGCTTGCTAGGTGTTTAATCTCTGAAACGTTTTTTTCTTCTCTAGGCCTTTCTAGATCATGGGTGGAATATCCTTTTATCTCTGATCACACTCCTTTTTTTATTGAATTTGAGAATGCTCTAGTGTACAAGACTTTTCCTTTCAAGTTTAATACTCTTTGGTTGCAGGAGGCTGATTTAAAAAACCTGGTTCATAAAATATGGAGAGACCCCCAATTCTTGATGGAGGATAATAGTCAACAACAACTGGTATGGAAGCTTAAGGAAATTAAATTACAAAAAAATAAATGGTTAAAAGAAGTCTTTAGAAGGTTGGGAATATGAAATTGAAAGATTGTTATTAAAATCAGCAGATGGCTCGTTATCCTTAGAGGATGATGGATATCTACGTGTGCTAGAAACTAATAGAAACAATTACCTACGAGGGGAGGAGGAGGCTTGGCACCTACACAACAGGGTTACATGGATCCAGAGTGGGGACTCCAATACCAAATTCTTCTACAAGATGGCAAGCATTAATAGAAATTAGAAGCATGTTTGGGAAGTAATCTCGAGTTCTGGGAACAAAATTACTGGGCAGGATGCGATTAAAGAGGAGGCTGTTAAACATTTCAAGGATTTATTTAGAGAAAAAGAAGGAATAGATTATGCAGAAATGGTGAGGATTTCTAGCCTGTAACCTAGAATGGTTACGAAGGAGGAGGCCGATTCACTTTTTAACCCTGTTACTTTAGAGGAAATTAAGTCTGTTCTTGTAAAGTTTAACAAAAATCGAAGACTTGGTCCAAATGGGTGGACTTCCGAGTTTTTCACTTCTTTCTTTGATTTAGTAGGTGAATATCTACTCGAAATGGTGGAGGATTCGAGGAGGAATGGAAAACTTAGTGGAGGCCTTAACTCTACCTTCTTGGCACTAATTCTGAAGGTAAACAAGCCGAAATCCTTTGATGATTACCGTCCCATTTCTTTAT
The DNA here is from genome assembly GCA_010110895.2 of Picea sitchensis. Lineage (NCBI taxonomy): Eukaryota > Viridiplantae > Streptophyta > Pinopsida > Pinales > Pinaceae > Picea > Picea sitchensis. Next base: position 11,930 of record SNQJ01S0188022.1, on the reverse strand, counting down.
GTAATCTTATCTACAAGGCGATCTCAAAAATCCTAGCAAATCGGATAAAACCTTTCCTTTCAAAATTCCTTTCTCCTGAACAACTTGGATTCCTAAAGGGTAGAAGAATTCAGGATGCAATTGGCTCATCCCATGAAACACTACATAGCATAAAAAAAAAAGAATATCAAATCTCTGGTGCTAAAATTAGAACTCAAAAAATCCTATGACAGTATTGACTTGGAGTACCTAAGAGTGGTTTTACTCTTGGTTGGATTTGGGATAAAGCTCACGGATTGGATAATGTGTTGCGTTACAAGAGCTAATTTTGCAGTTTTGATAAATGGCAAGGATGCCCACTGACGGATTATTTCAAGAGTTGGAGGGGGCTTCGTCATGGATGCCCACTGTCCCCTTATCTGTTTATTTGGATGATGGAAGGGTTAAGTCTAATGTTAGCAAATGTCATGGTAAACCAAAGTATTTCTGGTATAGTGGTCTCGCAACATCAAAAATTATCCATCTAATGTTTGTTGATGATGTCCTGATAATGTCTAAGGAAAATCCGTTGGAATGGAGATTAATTTTGGACATTCTTTGAGCCTATTGTTCGGTTTCTAGACTCTACATTAATTCAACAAAAACATCTGTTCACTATTGGGGGCTTAATGATATTGAACTTGAGCACTTAAAAGCCATTCTTTTGTTTTCCTTTGTTGATTTAAAATTGGGTTTCAAATACTTAGGCTATTATTTAAAGCCAAGAGTAGCCAAAGTGATTGATTGGAGATGGTTAGTGACAAAAGTTGAAAAAAAAATTGGTTTCTAGTGCAATCAGTGGCTCTCTTTGGGAGGCAGATTAATCTTGGTAAAATCAGTATTGGAGAGTCAATCAGTATTTTGGATGTCGTTGGAGATGATCCCAAATCTATTTTAAACCACATTTGGCAGCTTTGTTTTTCTTTTTTATGGAGAGGTCAGAAGGCAAACCACCACTACCATCTTTGTAGATGGGACCTCCTTGCAAGACCAAAGCACTGCGGAGGGTGGGGACTCGGAATTTTAACCACTTTCAACACAACGATTCTGGCAAGCACCCTTTGGAGGGCGCTAACGGTGGATAGCATCTGGCAGAGGATAATAAGGGATAAATACTTGGGGGATTCTTCTGTAGTTGATTGGCTTAGAAAACCAAATCATCAGCAGTGGAATTCGTCCAGCTTCTGGAGTGGATTGACCAAAATCATTCCAGTTATATTACATTGGCTTTGGTGGAAGGTTATATCTAGAAATTCGATTTTTATCGGAATGGATAAAATTTATGGTATAGAGGAGTACTCTATCCTCTCAGAACCACTTCGTGAGCAGCTATCCATTAATCAAATTCTGGTTCTAGCGCAAGCTAGAGAGATAGGGGGCTTTTTTTCTTCCCAGATCGGTGGCGCACTAGTTTTTCTTTGGGGCTATCGGGTCAGCTTGCATAGGAATGGGACGGCTTTACCAATGCTTTAAGGGACGCAACACTATCTCTTCAAACAGGTGCAGACAACTTGGTTTGGGCTAGGGGGGATGCATCTGGAGTTTTTTCTGTTAAAAATATTTATAATGCTCTCATAAAACCATTGGATTTCCATAGTGAAAAGGTTGGGTTCAAAAACTGTGGAAATGGCCTCTCCCGTTAAAAATAAAATTGTTTCTGTGGTTGGCTGCCTCTAAAAAAATTCTTACCTAGAATGTGCTCCAAAGAAGAGGTTGGGTAGGCCCGGGGGTGTGTAGGTTGTGCAAGAATGATGCTGAAAATTCCAATCATCTATTAATTCATTGCTCTTTCACAAAAGCAGTTTGGCATTGTCTATCTGAAATCTATCAATTAAAATTCCTTTGGGCTGGAGCTTAAGTTTCCGATTTCTTTAAGATGTGGACATGTGACAATTTGGCTCTAGTAAGTCTGGCAGCCTTTACTTGTTGGCACATCTGGATGGAGAGGAATCAAGTGTTAAATGGAGAGGAATAATAATAATAATAATAATAAGTGTATGAGACCCTCTTGTTTGTGGGACAATGGACCCCCTCCTCCCAACGATTTGACTGGTAAAGTCTACGGAGGTATACATACCCTACCCCCCTCTGGATTTGAACTTGTAAACCATTTAGGAGGAAACACTTGTTCTTAACCATTATGCCCACTCAGGATGTATAAGAACATAAGGATGGTTTTCATAGAGGCCTAAAACGAATCTAAAATGTATGTAGGGGTGTAATAATTAAAATTGCAATGAAATATAGAAGCATGTATCAATAGATTTCACGGTAGTCAAGTTTCCATGTTCTGAATTTATCTCTCACATACATTTATAAGAAGAAAATAATATTATATTGCAGATTCATAAATAGAGAAATAACACTTATGTTTTAACAATAGAAATTGTAAGAAACTAACTATGTATGAGAAAATCTCCACCCAACCATAAACATCTATTAAAGAGGCCACCCTAAGTTAGGCTATGAGGCTAGATGAGCAAAGGAACCAAGATACTCACTCAACCCAACCCATTTTCTCTCATGGCTCAGACAATCTTCTCACTACAAACCACTCCAAGCATCTCATCTAGTCATAAAACAACCATGAAATTCTCTTACATTCTCCTAAACAACATGAGTAATATTTTCCCTTTCTTTTCTAAACATTCCCTCATGGATATCCTTCCTTTCTAATACCCTTCAATGTAGGTAGAAAGAGCCCAATTTTTTGAATGCTTTATGGGAATAACTTGAAAGAATAACACTTAGCTCTCAAGCATCCAATGGGAAACAAATACACCATGGGTGAAGGACTCCTAAAATTTTTAACCTCTTTGCTCCTCTACAACCATCTTTCTCTCATCCAAGGTCTACAACTCCTCTTTCATAGTGCTAATTTTTCTCCATTTCTAGATTTATTAATGGTTAGCAAGGGAGAATGCATCATGAGCATGTCTTGAGTGAACGTATGTCTCAGAATCATAGAGTGAATAAAACATTAAGGGAGAGTTGATGGAAATGATGGTTGACATTCCTTTGGACAAAAGAATGAAGTACTCTTACACTTCCCCTTAATTGTACTCAACCCATGCTACAATAACTCTGTGAGAAGACTTCCCCACCAACCTCTATATGTATTACATGATTGGGTTTCTAATTCTATGGAGGTGGATAGGTTCATTTAAAGCACATGATGGACAAGAAATGAGATGATAGGCTAACACTTAGAATTAAATGATTACTCTCTCATAGGCTCTCTTTCCTCTTCCCTTCTAGTGGAATTATAGCCATTTGCATTTTTTCTATCTAAGACTATAATAACTATCTTGGACCATTATATATTATATTCCAACATTAATATTTACCTCACTTGATTTTACTATGGAAACCTTACTTGAAGTCACTGCAAGGTCCATGTAAGTATATTTACATCATTTCCACATGCCTAGCCATTCACTAGTCAAGTATTAGTCTTAAGCTTTGCACCAAGAATCCATGCAAGCATATTTACATCATTTACACACATAGTCATTTATTTAAGATCACATGACTCCACTCCTGTCATTTTAACCACATGTTTACAATTTATATCTAATCTAATCCAATACATTTCGTGCGTCTAAATTGAGGTATTACAAAATTAATTATTCACAAAAAATATCGAGTATTTTTATGTGGCCAATTCCTAACAACTTGTTTACTACTACAACTTTTTGTAATTCGGTGAACTATATTATGTTGTATTTTATTCATTAGTGTCATGTGCTATAATGGTGGTCATCATAATTGATTTATATTTCTTGAATTCCAATTTTACTTTATATGTTTGTTCCCGTTAGTTTTGAAAGATTACTTATCTTTTATAAGGTATCTATGATGTTAGTAGAAAACATGTATGTTGCCTTTAGAAGGAGATTGTGCCAATATACCAATGTAGATTCATATTAACTACATATCTGTCATACACCAAGAAGGATTAAATTCCTCTAGGTGAAAACATTTCCTCATGTTTTTAAATCTAAAAAAAGTTAAGATGTATCAATGTATAAAGTCGATATAAAAATATTTTACTTAAGGTCGACATTGCAATATTTTATTTATGGTCGACATTGAAATATATTTTTGTTATTAATATTTTTTAAATGTCTCATGTCAACTCCATGTTGAGCACGGAATAAATTACATATCTCCCTCATATTGGGTTGCAGAAAGTGCCTCTTGGTGCAATTACATATATTATCAAAATATAGCATAATGATAGGAACAAGTTACACATACAAGCAAGGATGACATCTCAAGATAAGAGTTGATACCATGATAGGATGCAATGGATTAAAAAATTGGGGAATTGCAAAAAAATATTTCCTAGATGAACCATTCACCATTTGAGACTTGGTACAAAAGAAGGTAATAGAGAAACTCTGTCAAGATCCTAGAGAGAATATGAGATTCTATCAATGTGAGATCAATCAATGATTACCTACCCATAACAACAATACCTCTAAGAGAAAATATATATATGCAAATAAGAATAAATTGAGGATGAGATGGATGCGATGATACTTTGTCCTATGCATGAAGAAGTAAAATAAAGTGTTACGAGGGAAAAACTCTCTTTACTTCAACCCTTAGAAGGAATATCTCTCCCTAGTGGAGTCGCCATTTTTGTTATGAGGGAAAAACCCTCTATGGCCAAGGGTAAACCACAACAGACAAGTATGATAGCAGAAATCAACTCAATTCCAACATATTCTATATAAACTAATGTGCAATATAAGAAAGAGGCCTACCTCGATCCAACGTTCGATGATGTTCCACCGTTGAGCACTTTGACCCAAATCTTTATACCTGCAAGAAGTTCTCGACAAACAAGTAGAGCAAGTATACAATGATAATATAAAATGGGTTAGCACATCAGATAGCATAATCCATTAATAAACATTACAAACACGCCCATGGATAGTAATCATATATTTGCAAGATATCAATAGGACGGGAAAGGAGTATTTCTATCAATAATTGATCATCATAAGTGAAAATGATACAGACTTCCGTGTCGGCACGATTCGAAACCAAGAAACCAAGTTCCTTCCAACTGGGTCTCCACCACTTCAATCCTCCACCAAAGGAAAGCTCATAGGAAAGAGGCACTGAGGTCCTCTCAATAATAGGGAAAGAGCTTGGGGGTTGAACACTGTGTTCAGACTTGAGGGACAGAGGGATGCAAACTCAATATGAAGTAATTTCTCCAGAGTAACTTTGCTCTGAAAGTTCAATGTTTTCTCTCCTTTTCCATAGGTCGAAATTGTGCTCTTATAGCCTTCAAGATGCAACTGAAGGGTCGAGTCAGAATGTTTCCAGTATATGGAAGGCCAAGGATCAGAGATCTCCTGTCGTGACATGGAAACCCAACCTTATTTTGTATTTTCTGTCACAAATCCTGATGTACACGGGCTGTAGTGGATCAACAAGAGTATATGCCTCTTGCACAGTAGATAGGGAGCGTATATGTGGAAAAATGTATATTTTTAGCTCTGGATTCATCAAAAGGGGATGATAAGTCTGCAAAGGGAAATGGAAAAAGGTCCTCTGTGCAAGATAACAATGGTGAGGCAAATCTTGCTATAACAGATGCCCCTAATGTGTGAGATCAGAGGAGTATATGTGATGATCGAAATACATTATAAATAACCTAGAAGTGGAGTGGTAGAGAACCAATTGGATGAAATCATTACTCATTACATTATGTACTGACTTTGCATACATAGATGCCAAGAATACAATGCAGATCCATGTGGAAAATATACCAAACAAGTGTTCATGGCCATGAAAGGTAAACACAAATGTGGTTACATGCCAAAAGCTGTCATAGTCACGAACAAGGCCCAGTGAAACCAGTCTCAAAATCAATCTGAAGATATCTGTATACCATGGAGTACAATTTGATCTCCCATGATCATTGAAGTCAAATAGGTACTGGTCCAATGAAGGGGAAGCAACAACTTAGGAAAGTTGCGACCACATAGTGATGTCTTCAAGTCTTCTACATTATCCGCCAAGGGTGAAAGTCTAATCATGCGAATAAATGAGTTGAGGTCGAACATGATGAGACATCGTTTGATTACCGGTCATTGAGGCATACCATTAACAAATGCGAGACAACCTACCAATAATGAAAGTAGGTATCAAGGCACTGAGTACATTTCTACAAGTGTGAATAAAGGAGTCGATGTCGAACACTTGTGAAATCCATTGATCAAGAGACATTGATGTATTCCCATCTGTCAATGGTGAGAGAGCCTGCCACTAATGACTGCAAGCCTCAAGGTACTCATAAAACTCTAGGTCCCATATCCAGAATAAATGAGCTGAAGTCAATGGAAAGAGACCCACTGAAAGGAGAGCATTGAGGCATATCTCATCAGTCAGAACGAGGAACAAAGAAGGAGCTTCATGATTTGGTGGATATCAGACGAAGAACATGTTCATGAACCAACGACCCTATGCGTATTTCGCATGTACCAAGTGCAAGCGGTACACGAAAAAGACCCTTTGAATAGCAGCCAATGATGAAAACTGCTGACAAAGGCGAGGAAACTGCCAATAAGGCTAATGGCAACCAATACATTGCATGAATCCCAAAGTGTGAATAGATGTCTTGCCATCGAACACAAGGGAAGCCACCCAGTCAATGACCAATGATGAAGTGTTGATTGTTGGGTTCAAGGTGACCTACCAATGATGAAAGTAGGGCCAGGGTGCATGATAAGACCAAAGTATCATGTGATTATGAGACAAAACTGAGGATATGGCCGACATGCGAAGTCAATATTTCTGAGGAGTGGCCGACACAGGTTGATAGACTTCCTTTGAACAAGAGCATGAGACATATAGTGGAGTCCGACAGCATGGACTCAATGATGTGACAATTAGATGCAGGATGCATCCATAATGTTCTCTATAGGGACTGGAAGAGTAACTAGTTGGTAGAGAAACCTTTGTAGCGAGAACAACTTCCTAAGGCCATGCTAAACCCAAAATTTTGATGACACAAGGACTCAATAACCATAGATGATTTTAGGGGCTAAATTTTGCTCGTGGGCTAATTTTCCATGGTTTTTCAAAAAATGAGATTCGTTATTTTAAAAATGATTCGCCCAAATTCTATAGAATAAATTTATTTTATCTTAAAAATCGCCAAAATTTAATAAAAACTATATAAAATCGTTAGAAATTTGAATATTTTTACAAAAATATCACCAAACATTTATAGTTGGCATATGAAGGATTAGTAAGATTCGCCAAGGTTTCTATATTTTAAGATAAATTTTCATCCTTAAAATCATCCTTGTCAATAACTTTGTGCTCTGTTCAAAGCCAACACGACTGTTGCCAATTACAATATAGTACTCCCTTCCTGCCCGTCGTTTTTTGTTTTTTCATAACAAATGAATGCTATGATACAGAGGAGGGAATGAGTGTCGCAAGTAAGAAAAAATAGTTCTAGCAGTGGAACGTACCTATGCTTAATGCAAGGGAATGCATGCAGGAGATGGACACTTTGGGTGATGTTCCCTCCAGGGTATAGGGTGTCAAATTGTGAAGGTTATAAACAAGGCTCTGCTTGGTTGAAGATGCAAACTGCTTAGGCAACGGTTTATAATGCAAAGCAATAACCAACTAAAGGCTCAATACTGCAAGTGAGGGAATGAGATGCAATCACAACTTAACACCAAAAAATGTCCTTTTTTATATCTTTTAGTCTACTTGGTGTGAAAAAGGAGTAAAATTGTGCTAAATAGACGTCTTTTCAAATCCAATTTACGAGTGTGAAAAAGACAAGTTCACTCGACAATATTTTCAATTTTCGGTAGCGAGTCAGAAAAGAGCTTAACTAAGACTCATGACCTTTCAAGTCCAATTTAATGAGTGTGAAAGGGAAAAATCACTCAATAATATTTTCGATTTTTAGAAAAGGAGTCTGAAAAGAGCTTAACTAAGACTCACGACCTTTCAAGTCCAATTTAACGAGTGTGAAAGGGACAAATCACTCGACAATCTTTTCGGTTTTTGAACGAGTCAAAAAATAGCTTAACTCAGACTTGTTTGGAAGATTCTAGGTGGCAAGCCACGAGGGAGGCCAAGGCTCCCGTGTGGACATTTTGTGGAATGTCGGTATCTTACGAAGAAATGACACAAGCTCGCGAAGACCCAAAGCTCTCCAAGTCGAGGAGGACAAAGTGATAACGGAGGTTATCGTCTTTGTGTTATATTGGATAATGTCTCTTACTAGAAAAGACATAGGTGGAGGCATTGAATACCCCACAAGACCATCCCAATCAAAGGGAACCTCGTCAAGACTTGGAGGGAGAGAACTCGGGAAGAGTAAAACTTTCTTTTGTTCAGAAGGTGAAGTAATATAAATGCTAAGGACATGGCATAGAAGGTATAGAACTAGAATCAAAAGAGTGGGATCGACCAAAAATTGCACTGGCACGACCGCTTCCTTAGACTTGTCACTCTCCAAGAGAAGAGTGGGGTTGATCGAATATTGCATCGATACAACCACTTCCTCAACCATTGGTTGAATAGGATGCGAGACAACAAGGTCAAGAGGTGCATCACCCCAAAAAATAGGAGTGTTGTCGGTCAAAGATTGCATCGACACGACCGTTGGTTGAACAAGATGTGAGACAAGAAGGTCAAGAGACGCATCACCCCCAAACATAGGAGAGGTTTCGGTCGAATATTGCATCGACACGACCACAGGTTGAACAAGATGCAAGACAATAAGGTCAAGAGACACATCACCCCCGAACATGGGAGAGGTGTCAGTTGAAGATTGCATCGACACGATGACAGGTTGAACGGTATGTGAGACAACAAGGTCAAAGGACGCATCAACCCCTATAGGAAAAGGGGTGTCGGTCGAATATTGCATCGGCATGATTGTTGTATCAACCAAAGAAGGAACGAAGTGTTGTGAAACCATAGATGCCTCAGAACCCGAAGGGCCCTTAGGTGAGACCCAGGCTTCTGGTATCCCAACAGTAATAAGACACAAATGAGTAAGGTGAATTCCTTCACAAGTCATGCAAAGGAATCTAGGCTTACGTATAAGACGTCTAGGATTCTCAATCATATGAATGCCTCCATCATGACTTGCAGTGGATGGTGACATGCTCCCAGCATGACTTGCAAAGGCTAGTAGAAAATCTCCAACATGACTAGCAGAGGTTAGTGATGAATCCCCAACATGACTAGCAGAGGTTGGTGATGAATTCCTAACATGACTAGCAGAGGTTGGTGATGAAGCCCCAACATGACTAGCAGAGGTTGGTGATGAATCCCCAACATGACTAGCAGAGGTTGTTGATGAATGTGCAGTGTGACTAGCAGTGACCAGACATGTGCCTCCAGCATGACTTGCAGCGGCTGCTTGCAGGTCTTCAACATGACTCGTAGAAGTTGTTGACCAATCTCCAACATGACTAGTAGAGGTTGGTGATATAATTCCAGTATGACATGCAGTGGCTGGACTTGTGGTGGTGGTAAATTGTGACATTTGAGACCAAGGTCTAAGGAAAGATTGGTTCTGAGAAATTGTAGGCCAGGAAGGATCCTGGTTTACACCCTGTCCCGGTCCGGCAGGATAATATCCTCCTCCATACTGATGCATAAAGGGTTGTAAGGGAATTGACACTGAGGAAGCTGCTTGCGAAGAGAAAATGACATGACAAGGGTTACTCATGTGAGGATATATGTTGCCCCCAGATGAAGGAACTTCGTGAGGGGGGTTTCCCATACTATAAAAATAATCCCCCCTGGATGAAACATCAGAGGGTAGACAAAGGTCCTCCATGGGAAAAGTATTCGTAGGAATCGACATAGTGGAAGAAGGATAAGTGGACGGAGTGTAACAAGTAGAATGATTGCATAGTTGGGCACTTACTTCTTGCATAGTGGATTCGTAGGAAGGAAGATTCCAACCTCCTACCGTAAGAGGTGTTTGAAGAATATGACTCCCACCAAACAGAGAGGGATAAGAAGGAGGCATCATGCCCCTAGACCCAAAACTTGTATTCGCATAAGGAGGCGAGACAGAGAATGGCAAGTGCGAAGACATATCAGACATACCACAAGAAAAATGATTAGAAACCCAAGGCATTGACTGAGTACCATAATTCTGCATACCATAATGCAAAGTGGAAGGATCCTCCCCCATGAAATGAGTGGACATCATTGGGGGGGTAGCAGTAAATGAGGGAGAAAAAGGAAATCCACTGTCCATGATAATGAAGACTTAGTATAGACTCCTAAGGAAAACTAGTAATCAAAGAGCATACTAAAATATCAAACGACTAATATGCATGCAAATGGGCTAAAGTGGCTGAGCGGCCTCCCTCGCTAAAGAAGGTATGTCTCTTCCAAGAGGGACCTGAGACTCCCTGCTAAAGTTTGGAGGTAACATAATCAATTATAGGGGCCCTTGTGGGCTTAACAACCAGTCAGTTAGATCCCCTCGGAGAGGTAATCCTCCATAAAGGTTATGTGTTGTCCGACCCCTATCTGACTCAGGATACAAGCAAAATAACCCCTGCAAGTAACCTATGAGATACCTAAGTCAAGCAACTAATCAACCATTGTATAACCGATGCACAAGCGAGTAGTCGTAAGTCCGGATCATTGTATGGGTGGGGTAGCAAAGCCCAAAACCTTGAAAGCACCGCCTCTCACAGAGATATGGGTACTAGAAAGATCCCCAAATACGAATAAATCCATAGAAATATCTTTGATGCTAGGTGAGTATCCAAGGGTTATCCCTTCAACTAACTTCACATGATCTTGTGATTAACTTCGGTGTGAGCGTAGCCTCCTGATATTACCAATTATACAATGGACTTCTCAACTCCCTGTCTCAGACACATATGTTGATTTAATTGCCTTGGAGAAGTTTACTCACAAAATCCTATTCCAAGGCACTAAATCCCAGGCTAGTTTGTTCACCCTAAAAATAAAATCATGACTAATCAATTTTAGTTTAAAGCATAAATTTTATTGGTCGTGGTTACTCAAAAAGGTATGGAAGTGAAACTCATGGTGTTATGACTCTGCAAGAAAATAAATATGGATATAATGCAAAGTCTATATTTAACTTTTCAATGAATGATATGCTAATAAGAACAGTGCAGTCTTCAGTTTCAACTCTGCAATTTAGAAGTAAAATGCAATATTTCACTAAATGTGCTATGCTAATGATAAAGATTCAAAGACGAAAAATGCCAACCAATGCAAAATGCCTATTTTTTTTTGTATTTTCAATATACTAAAAATAAAATGCATGGACTGATGAGCAACCTGATATATAAATTCTACTGTGTATAAAAGAAATAACTCGAGCCAAATACAAAGTAGCCACGCAAACAGCCCAGAGAACAAGGACAAATAAAAAATGGAAAACAAAGAGAAAGACTTTGCCCAAAAATTCAACTCTAAACAGGTTTTCTGCCATCCCAGATAATCTCAACAGACACTACAGAGACCTACGAAGGCTCAACAATCTTCAAATCCCACCCAACAGTCACTAAACCAAGAAAACAAGCAAGGGGAAGTGGTATATGCAATTGTTCAGGAGAACATAGCGTATATACGCTTCTTGCAGTGAGACAAAAAGCATGTATACGCGACTGTCAAGGCAAAAAGGGCGTATATGCTTCAAAACAAAGCGAGGTAAGGGCAAAAGGCTAAAAACTCAGACCCAGAGTGAACAGGACATGTCAAGCAGTGATACAACAAGAGACACAAAGGAAAAAGAGCAATGAAAGAAGAAAAAGTACTTCAACCCTTAGAAGGAAGATCTCTCCCCAGTGGAGTCACCATTTCTATTACAAGGGAAAAACTCTCCATGGCCAAGGGTAAACCACAATAGA
>SNQJ01S0188019.1:4586-18265 GCA_010110895.2 Picea sitchensis | reverse complement strand
TTCACTGGCTCTTGTCTCTCATCACAAGATTTTCATATGCTTCGTATGCTTCCTTGAAGTCTGGATCATCATGATACATATCCTTAAGGTGTTCAAACCCCAAGGTCTTCACCTGAAACTCTTACAGAATCAAACATATCTTGCTCAATGCATCAACAACTTTTTTAGCATTCACAACAATATGTTTTATGACAAAAGTGAAATTCTACATAAATTCCATCCACTTTGTATGCCTCTGATTCAATTTTTCCTGCCTGGTTATGAATTGTAAAGATTTGTTGTCGCTATACAAGACAAATTCCTATGGAACAAGGTCATATATCCATTTCTTCAAGGATTGAATTAGGGTGTAAAACTTTGTATCATATGTGAAGTATTTTCTCTTGGTCTCATTCAGATTCTCACTAAAATAGGCTACTAGTTTATTATCTTGGCTCAAAATTGCTCCAATTTCAACTCCAGTTGCATCACATCCCACTTGAAATGTCTTTCCAAAATTTGTTAAGATCAGAATTGGTCGTTCTCTTATTTTCTCCTTCAGTATATTGAAGCTCCTCTCGTCTTCCTCTATTCATTTAAAATACTTGTGATTCTTCTTCACTGTATCCATCATTAGTGCACAAATTCCACTAAAATATCTGATGAACTTCCTATATAAACCTGCTAATCCATGGAAGCTTCTTACCTCAAACATACTCCTTGGTGATGTCCATTCTTTGATTACATTCACCTTCTCTAGATCCATCTTCAGTTCATTTGAAGAGATCACAAAACCCAAGTAAATGAGTTATGTCTTCATAAAAGAGGACTTCTTCAGATTTCTCAATAGCTTCTCTTGTTGTAGTCTCCTCATAACTAGTGCCAGGTGTCTCAAATTCTCCTCTTTAGTCCTTCTAAATATCAATATATCATCTAGATACACAACCACAAACTTTCCAATGAAATATTTTAGTATTTCTTTCATCAACCTCATAAAAGTACTCAGGTCATTTGTTAAGCCAAATGGCATGACAAGCCACTCATACAAACCTTCATTTGTCTTAAAGGTTGTTTTCCACTCATAAACTTCTCTCATCCTTATCTGGTGATATCCACTTTTCAAATCTATCTTAGAAAATAAATTTTCTCCACTTAAACAATCCATTAAATCATCCATTCTTGGCAAAGGAAATATATACCTGATAGTGATCTTGTTAATGGATCTCGAGTCTGTACACATTCTCCATCCTCTATCCTTCTTTGGATTCAACACATTTGGCACTCCACATGGACTCAAGATCTCTCTAACCATCCCCTTGTTTAACAATTCCTGGACTTGGTTCTTTACTTCCTCATTCTCTCGAGGTGTCAGTCTATATGCTGCTTTGTTTGGAAGACTTTCTCCTGGTATCAAATCAATATGATGGATGATACTTCTGATGGGTGGCAATGAGTTAGGCATATCACCCACCACTATGTCAGAAAAATTATCCAACAATTCCTGAACTTCTTCAGGAAAATCATCCATCAAAGTACTTGTTAGGATAACTCTGGGTTTCCTCACCACAACAAAGTGCATGTCATATGTTTTCTTAATTTCTTTCGGGAGTTCCTTCCCACTCATGACAAGTATGATTGTGATGGATTCCTCTTTCACTTTGTTCTCCTCTATTGGAAGCAACATGTGTGTCCTACCATTCTTCTCCAAGGTGTATGTATTCTTCCTCCCATCATGAATGACATTCCTATCAAGCTGCCATGGTATTCCCAACAAAATATGGCATACATCCATGGGAATTACATCACATAGAATTTCATCTCTATATCCTCCTATCTTAAATTCAACCAAGAATTATTTAGTAACCATTACCTGGTGCCCTTTATGCAACCATGTGACTTTGTATGGTTTCGAGTGTGCATTTGTCTCCAGCTCCAGTTTCTCCACCATCTCTATGGAAACTAGTTTATCAGTTCTCCCACTGTCGATTATCACCTTGCATACTCTGTCTTTAGTCGTACAGGATGTCCTGAATAGAATGTTCCTTTGTACTAGATTTTCAACTTCTGCCTCTGGTTTTAAGAGAACCTTTCTCAAAATTAGGGATGCTCCATCCTCTACTCCTTCTTCTTCAACATACCTTCTCTTTTCTTTCGAAATGTGAGCTTCGCCTCTTCCTTCTTTCTTTTTCTCAGGACATTCCCAAGACATGTGCCTTGTCTTTCCATAGTCATAGCACCTTACTTCTCCTCTACTTATTCCTATTCCTCTAGAAGAAATTCTTCCACCATTTTGTCTTCCTCGGGAACTTCCTCCTCTTTTCGAGTGACTATGTGGTCTATCAGTCTCATCTCTGGATTTATGTGCCTTGTCATGGGAAACTCCCTTGCCCTTTTTTGGGACTGGGATTTTACCTCTGCCTTGCTGGATTTGTTTTTTGGTCCACATATCCTCTGCCTTCAGTGAAAACTGATAAGCATCCTCCACTGTCCTCACTGACATCATATTCATCTTGTCTTGGATTTCATACCTCAGGCCATTTATATACCTCATAATTTTTTCTTCATATTTCTCTCTTTGTCCAATTCTGATGTTTAGCTTGTAGAACTCCTATGTGCACTCCTTAATTGTCATACCCTTTTTCCTCAAGTTCTGCAACTTTCTGAAYAGATTGATCTGATACCACTTGATGCAACSCCCCCTTTCTCTCCTGAGGGTTATGCGACCTCCCAATCAAGGATATTCAACTYCGAGTTGAATTGGCTATCTGAGACCTTCATGGTCTCACTTAYGAACTACCACAGGTCCTTTCGGYCCGCTGTTGCARGTTCTATAACACCTGTGACCTCCTTCTTTGCGTGACTAAATTCCCAGGATTCAGGCTTGATCTCTCTTCTCATTATCCCCTTGTCACATGTGACCTCAGGCTAGGTCCTTGTGTAAACGCACGATTGCGAGCGCACCCAAGAGTGGTATGGGATCAACAACTTTTCTCCCTAGAATTTACCTCGAGTTGCCACATACCTCTTAATCGATATAGTGGTTTCGATTGTGGTTCACCCTCAAAATTTTAACATCCGAGCACTTTATATCCTCACAATAGAGTGTGACCATTGATATTACAATATTATCGGTTCTTCTGGACTGACAACTGAGATCTGCCTCTTCCAAAAGAATGATTCAGATCTAGTTATTCTGAATTGGACGATTGATATTTACTTCAGGTCTTTACCCAGAGTCCACGGATTTATCCCACCTACCTTTTGGATCGGACGATTGACGTTTACTTCGGGTCTTTATTTAGGATCCACAGATTCGTGCTACTTGTTCTTCAAATTTGACGGTTTAGATCTACTTTGGACTATCATATGCTTGAGATTTACTTCGAATGATCGGATGGTTGAGAGTTACATTGGATGATCGTACAATTGAGATTTACTTCGAATGATCGGACAATCCCAAATTACTTCAGGACTTTGGAACTTTGGCAAGTTCCCTCTCTTGCGTGTGCAAAAAGATAAGGCCTACGCACCTTGATTTGATCATACGACTATTGGTCCTCTGAATCAGTGATCCACCAACCACTGTTTCTCTCTCTCCTAAGCTTCTGACTTCCTCTGACTTAGAATATTTTCTCAGTATCCAAAGGTCTCAACCTCTGTGCCTCTGGCGAGTCTGTCTCTTGGACCTCAAATACACTTCTGAAAAGTGTTATCTCTCCTCAGCTTGGTCTTCATGAATGTTTCAACTTCCCAGACACTCCTTTCATTTCAGGGATTTCGATAAACTCAAATACGAAGGATTTCTTGAAAATGAATTCTTCTCTCCCTCCTGGCATTCTCCTTTTACTCGATGCACACCTTGCAGAGATCCTCTTAAAGAGTGTTTAGTAACTCTCTCTCTCTCTCTAAACCCAACACAGATTTCTTCATGTGCACTCCTTGCACTTCTATTGGTGAAGATTCAACGGTATCTCTCCTGAGCTTCTCTGAGGTTAACTCATCTTTGTCAACACACTCCTTGCGGACTATATGCACTGCTTGCAATTGAAACTCTCCTAAAAGAAACAATTGAAACTTATACTAACATATCACAGTTTCATACATTCATTTATGGAAACAACAATAACAGAAAATTTGCAAGCAATAACAACATCCACACATTGGATACATTTTTCTCTGTTATATTCATTCAAAATAAAAATTTCTATAGCTTTAATCAAACATCAACTAAAAATTTTGAAATCTCCTACTAACTCACAACAACCTCATTTGGGCATACAAAACCTCTATTTATCTCATAGGGCTTTTAGGGTTCCCCCTGACTACTCGTCTACTCGAAAAGAAAAACCTAACTACTACCTAATTTCGGTTACATTAAAGGCTAGGAGTGAAACTCCCAAATCCCTCATGATCATCAACTTCAAAGCGCTTGATCTTCTTCCATTTTTCCAATCAGCTCCAAAAGATTCATAGGAACTCTTAGCATTTCAGATTTTGAAATGATCCCTAGGCACGGAGTTGTCCTGCCACCACGTGTGCTCGTTGATGATGCTCAGGTATCATTTAGGCCATATAATGACTTCTTGAGTTTGAAAACAAATATCATGTTGTGATCTCAAACAACCCTTTCTGGTTGTTCCACATGGATTCCCTTATCCAAATATATGGTAATGGTGATTTTTTGGGTAGTAGGATCCCACAATATGTGTCTCTCATCACCAAAACCAACAAAGATATGATTCTTGCATAATTTAAATGATTTTAAACTTGGAAGTAGCTTCTAGTGTATGATTTCATGTAGCCCTTTATGGTCTAATTGTTGATTCCATAAACCTTTACATTCATATGCTTCCTTATATACCTATGTTGGTTAGTACTCCCTTCCATATTGTAAAGATTCCCAATCCTTGTAGACTTCATTACCACTAAACTTCCCTTCAACACATTCAATGCTCCATCTTGACGTAGGTATTTATACCGACCAGAATACTCCCAAAGAATTCAAATTCTTTTTAATTTCTAGTACATGAATAATATCTATCAACATTCTCCCAACCCTAACAGTTTTACAAGAAATATCATTTTCCAAAAAAACAACATTGTCATATATAGATTGGTAAGATGAAAATAATGTATATGTGAACACATGTGATGGGAAGCACAAGAATCTAACAACCATTCTTCTTGATATTGTGAGATACTACAAACAGATAAACCTTCATCAACCATACTTGAACTTGATTCAACTGGATTTTCTTCCCTTTTGGAGTCATCCTCATATTCTTCCCTTTTCCATAATTTTTTCTTGAGATGACCCGATTTGTTGCAGTACCAACATCTCTCCTTACACTTTCTACCTTTTGACTTAAACCTGGATGTTCCACTTGAATCCTTCCCCCTTTCTATGTCCCGACCTCTAGCCACCATTGCTTCCAGTGCTGAGGTTTCTAAATTGGATCTTCTAGACACCTCCTCACACAACATGGCTCCCACAACAGTATAATATTTAATGGTGTCTATTGTGCTAAACCACATAGATTTTACTAAATGATCCAAATATTCATGTAATGCACAAAATGACGTGACTTCCTTGTCCTCATCATCGTATTTTACATCCATACTAGTTAATTGACAAATTAGTGTATTGAAAACATTTAAATGATCAACAATTTTTGCACCTTCTTTCATCCGTAAGGTATACAACTTCCTCTTCAAGTAGATTCAGATTGTCAAGGACTTTATCATGTAAGGACTTTCCATTCTACTCCATAATCCTTTTGTTGTCTCCTTTCCAATGATATTAAACAAAACTTCATATGCCAAAAAGAAACGAATGTTACTAAGATTTCTCACACACAAATCTTCCCAGTCCTCATTTATTGTACTTATCGGTTTCTTATCCCTTCCCTCCAATACCTTTTGTAATCCTTTTTGTACCAACAAATTACGCATCTTGAACTTCCACAACTGAAACTTCATTTTCCATTGAATTTATCCACCTCGAACTTATCATTCAACACTTTTACCATTTGATGCCTCACAAAACAAACACCAAATCCTAGCACATTCAGTGCAAATTTTTGAATCGAGACGAGAGGATCATATACTTCTTTGATTACCAATGGTCAAGCACTCTCAACCAAAACCTTGCAATATTCACGGATGGTGAGCCAACCTTGAACTCACCATTTTTAACATAATCTTATAATCACCATACATAATCTATTCCCCTTTTTAATTATTCAACACAATCTTATAAACGATTTAATAAAAATACCTTAAGCTTATAACCATCAAAAAATAAAAAAATGGTTTCTTTAATAAATGAAGAGAAACTTATAAAAGGAGATAGTGAGATTCTCAACTTTACTTCACTCTCGTCGGCTCTACCTCCCATCCACTGACAGATACCATAGCGGCCTTGATTAGTGTCATCTTTCACAAAACTATATCCAACCTCAATCACAGTCGTGATCCCGACAACTATCTATGGAAATTTAATCTATGTTGTCCTATCCATTCTTCAACCAAGTGCACAAGGGAATGAGTAGGACTAAATCCATAATCGAGGCATAGAAGAACTTCCACTCAGTCATTTCCAGTAATCAACTAGTGAAAGAAAACTGAGTGGAAATATCAATTTGGAGACTCAATTCAAGATTTT
This sequence comes from Picea sitchensis, assembly GCA_010110895.2. NCBI lineage: Eukaryota > Viridiplantae > Streptophyta > Pinopsida > Pinales > Pinaceae > Picea > Picea sitchensis. The sequence continues at coordinate 11,622 of SNQJ01S0188019.1, read as the reverse complement.
TGTGGCTCCACAGGATTGAGTATCAACCTCCACGGTCTCTCTCCTCTGCTTCCTCGCGCCCCCAGTATTCACGCTGGTGTCCTTAGCCAATCAACGACTCCTTTATGCATGCAGCCTCTACCAGATCGCACCTCCACTGCCATATTACGTCCGTCGCGACCTCCTCGGTCTGTGTTTCCTGTGCACTTATTTCTTCTTCAAATCTCCGATATGTGTCAACTCCAACGTGTCTCTCTCTCGTTCTTTGCATCGATTGTGATGATCCGCGTGCCCGTCCTCTCATAGATCGAGTAACAACTTCCTTCAACTCTGCGCTTTGATACAACTTGTTGAAAAAATGATCACACAGTATCATATATATAAGTAAAGAAACAAGAAAAAAAATTATCCATGTGATACCCTGAATTGCTAAAAACAATTATGATTTATTTTAATTTTTTGATTTGATGAATCTTTAAGATCAAAACGATATATTTTTAATTAATAGTAAAAGGGCATGTTAAGTTAGACTGTTAAAAGTAGGAGTTACTGATAGAGGAATGATTAGTGGCAGTAAGAGACAAGTGGTGGTGCCATTTCAATTTAACTCAAACTGGTAGAGACAAATCCTATATTTCTAGGAAATAAGAAAATATAAGTGTGGGATTGAAAATTAACAAGAAAATATAAGTGTGGAATTGAAAATTGACAAGTGGTGAAAGGTAGGAGGCCCATACATGTGTTAAAGGACCTGGACCTAGGAAAAAATAAACAAAGGGTACATGAAGGGAATGTGATGTCCTTCTTTGTAAGTGAAGGTTGAAAAAGTAAAAGAAAGTAATATCCGTTGAGTGAAGATTGTTAACTCTTGAATTCTGCAAGAATCCACAGGAGTTATTGCTTCTTTTGGATCAGAAACTCAACTCGGCAGTGAAAAAGAGTCCATGGTTGGGAGGAGCAACCTTACTTAAGGAATCTTAACAGGTTCAATTAAATTTAATCTCTCTTTTTTATTTTTTATAAGACTTGAATTATTTTATCCATATATCTTATCTTGGCTATGTTAATTTTTTTTTTTTTTTTTTTATGAATTTGCTATGTTAATTATCTTTTTCCTTATGAATCTAAAATGTCTACTCAATTTTTATAGGTGTAGATCTAAAATGTATACTCAACTTTTGTAGGTATAGATTTACAGATTATTGTATTATACTATAAATTTATTAAATTAAACATTAGTATATGTTCTACATAACCGCACCATCTATAGGCATTAAAATAGATAATGATTATTGTATTATACTATAAACTTATTAAATTAAACATTAGTATATGTTCTGCATAACCGCACCATCTATAGGCATTAAAATAGATAATGAAAATACTATGATTAAGTACAATTAAATTATGTATGGCTAGAATTGAAAAGAACCAGATTGAATATCAGATATTAGGGTAGATGAATATCAAAACAAAATAACATTGAATATTAGATATTAAGATAGATGAATATCAAAACCAAATAGCAGTAAATATACAAAGTTGTCATATGAATGAAAGGCATGAAAAGAAAAAAAAAAAATAACTCTCATGAAAGTCTTAAGCTTACATAAGAATGGAAAACCTTATTAAATATAAAAAAAAAATATTACATAGATTTACTCTTTCTATAAGTGATACATATCTAATATCGACAAAAGAAAACCCCTTTGAAATTTTTGTGAACAATTCCCTGTTTTTTACAAACCCTGTTTATTAATGCAAACATAATCTCAAAATACCTTGCTTGGGTAAATTTGAGTTATTTAGTCTACATATTATACCCTTGTATTCACCCTGTAGGAAAGGAAAACTTAAACAATAAACATTAGTTCAAAAGAAAGTAAATTAACATTAGTTCAAAAGAAAGTAAATTGTGATAAAAATGATAACTTAATATATGAAATATATTATACCCTTGTATTCACCCTGTAGGAAAGGAAAACTTAAACAATACAATAAACATTAGTTCAAAAGAAAGTAAATTAACATGAGTTCAAAAGAAAGTGAATTGTGGTAAAAATGATAACTTAATATATGAAATAGGTAGATTAATTGCCATGGATATATGTCCTCTGAATAAGGCTTGTAGTGTTGAAAGATGATACGTGTAAGGGTGGAGTAACTTCAAGCTTGTATGCAACATGTAATCATATATAAAAAAAAATGAGAATAAACCCTAAGTAGCACTAATTATATATAATACCTAGATTGTGTAAAGAAAAAAGGTACCTCGTAAACTTCACAGTTGTGAAAAAGGTACCTGGTAGACTTAATGATATCATAAATACCGTAAAAAATAAGTAAGGGCCCATCATTAGAATAGTAAGACAATAAGATTTTGATTTCCATTTTTTTTTAATATAGACTGAGTAAATAAATTAAAAAATAAATATACATGATAGAATRAGTAAATTTATAAACCCTTAGATCCACATGCATGACTGAAGGGTTACATTAACATAATATATAGGAGCATGGAGTAACAAAGAAGGAAATTATGTTGAAGATAGAATTTACATTCTCAAACTCATAAAAATACAAACCAAGATCAAAACCYCTGAATTTAATTATTSAAAGAAATGTGAATGAATGTAAATATAACATTAAAAGAAGAGATGTATAAAGCACTATGAATAAGTATTGCTGAATAATTTCTAGTGATGATTTGGATTTATGGGCGGAACGAAATGAAAACAAAGATTTATAATACTAACACAKAAACACGATGAATAATAAAAGAGATACAGTAAAAGTTGACTTCTATTAAATAACAAATATGATGAAACTATAAAATGCATATTGAAAACAAGCTTGAAAGAATGGTAACAACTTATCTCTGAGAAGAGATGTGAAGGATAAGCTCATTTCCAAGAAGATGAGTACAATGAGCCTCTCAAATATGTTTTACAATAAAAATGAATGCCAAAACCATAGACATTCAAAAACCTATCCCTAGGAGATGAAGCGCCAAAAGTCGTGTGGGTCCCATTGGGGTAAGTTAGTACATCAACTTCTGAGAGTCGTAACTTTTGCATACGACCTCCGTTTGGGACACACGGTAGTTCATTAGAAATTTCTTGAGGACGATATTCATTTCATAGGGTCAATCATGTCTTTGGAAATTATTGAGGTGCTCGATCATGAAAAAACGTCACTCCAGCCTTGAAAATGGCCTCGAAAGTTTGGGACCCAAAAAACTGTTAAAAGTAGTAAATTGCCAAAAAATGTTTTCAGCGGGTTGGAACAGGTCGATCGCCACCAATATCCTCCTAGATCAATCCTCCCCTATCAGGAATAAATGATATCCATTTCGTTGAGTTCCCCCATCATATGAGGACATTTCTGTTGAATTTGGCCCCGGGTGAGCCACTTGCCTTGGTGCAGGAGCTACCCTGTTGGATCCTCCATTGTATAGTTCACTTGACCTATGTGTCCACGATATGATCAGTGGATTCATGTTCCATGTATTTAGGGTTTATCTATGTTGGTGTCAACTATTCTTCTATCTCCAAGGTGTCCAATAATGGTGGAAAAATATGTCGAAGGAGGTCCACATTAAACACTGGGTGCAAGCCAAGGAAGGGGGTAATGTTGAGTTAAAAAGTATTGTCACCCATATCCTTGGTGATGGTGTAAGGTCCATAATGGAGTGGATGAAACTTCGAATGGAGCCCTCTAAGCCGTTCTTTCTGCAAGTGCAACCAAACTTTGTCTCCCACTTGAAACTGGTGTGGCACCCGGTGTTGATCATGGTATTGCTTGTACTTGGAATTAGACTTCTATAAAATATCCTAAACCTGTTGGAAGATGTGTTGGATATTCTCAGTGAACCAAGTGACTTTTTCATCTTTAGTTGGAGCATGTGATGAGTCTTCCTAGGTGGTCGTAATGGGTAGTGAAACATCCATGGGATGCAATGGATGAATTCCCAACCCCACCTGAAATGGGTTGTGGTCGATTGAGCTATGTCTGGCTATGTTGTAGTTGTGCTAAACATAGGGAAGAATCTCATCCCAAGTGAGGGGGTGGTTTTAATTTTACATGTGTAGGATGTACACGATCAAACGATTGATGACCTCATTTTGGCCATCCGTTTGGGGGTGGAACGAAGTGGATTTGGTGAGATTGGTGTCCAACAATGACCAGAGTTTTGAACATAATGTGTTGGGGAATCGACTATACTGATATGAGATAATGGTTTATGGGATACCAATGTGTACCCACACTCGTTCAAAGAATATCTTGGCAGTGGTCTCCTCTATTATTCTCTTCTTATAGGCGACCAATATCGCCATCTTCGAAAAGATATCAACAACCAAAAAATCATAGTCATGAACTCACTTGGTGGATGGAAGGCCCGACATGTAGTCCATTGAGATGGATTCCCAGGGCATGTCAAGAGTAGGTAGATTAGTGCACAAGCCTTGTATCTTAGTGATCGATTTGTAAATAGCGTAGGTAGTGCAAGACCAAATATAATTGCTGACATGCTGTCGAAGTTTCTCCTAGTAGAAATGTCACTGCAACAATGGAATTGTATTTTCCAATGAAAAGTGTCATGCCACCTGAATATAGTGGGCTTCCCAAATCATCTTCCCTCGCTCACTTGATCAAACACAAATATGGCTTCGATGGAACAAAATCCCCTATTGAAGATGGAAATTAGAGACAATTTTGTTTGTGCCCAACATCTAGTAGGTTTTTCCGAAGTCAGGATCTATCTCATAGATGTGGGTCCATTTGGAGGTCTCATGCCCAAAAGAATCTAGCACTTTGGTGATTTTCGTGACTGGAGTTTGACTGAGGGAATCAACAAATGGGTTCGTACTTCATGCTTTATACTTGATGTTGAGATGGAACTACTGCAAATATGTGGACCACTTATGATGGTGGTCATTATGGAATTTTCCTTTTTTCTGGATGAATTCCAATGAATTATGATGAGTGTGGATCCCGGGAATGTAATTTATCCACGAGCGGTAGGATTTCACAATTGAGTAAATTTATTTTTCGTAAGTAGGGTACTTACGGATGACATATGATAACTTTTCTCACTATGATAGGCCACAGGGTGGTCATACTGAGGGAGGACTATGCCCACAACATAGTCTGAAGCATTTGTATCAATATCAAAGGGATCTTGCAGGTTAGGTAATGAAAGCACTAGGGTTGAGCACAATTGTTGCTTCAAATCGTCGAACTCTTATTGTTGGGACAGTCCCCATAAAAATTTGGCCTTACTTCCACCCCTAATTACTTGGATGGGGGCCCATGCAATATGGGAGAATGCCAACATGAACTTGCGATATAAATTTCCAAGGATTAAGAATCTTTGAATCTCAGTGAGCATGGTTGGGGCTGGCTAGTCATGCATGACATGGATCTTTGATGGATAAACATGAACACCATGCACATAAAAAATGTAGCTTAGGTACTGGACCATGTCCATGCTAAAGGATCTTTTTTCCAAGTTGGAATATAGATTTTGATGTCGTAGAGTGTACAAAACCTATTGAATATGATGCAAGTGTTCCACCCAAGTCTTGTTGTAGATGTGGATACACCACCAAAAAATAATTAGTGAAAGGATGCAAGATATCATTCATTATCCTCATGAAAGTTGTAGGGGAATTTTTCAAACCAAATGGCATGACTAGCCATTCAAAAAGACCTTATTTTGACTTGAAGGTAGTCTCCCATACATATCTCTTCTCTATTGGGACTTGATGGTAGCCAAAACTCATATAAATCTTACTGTATCATTTGGCCCCGTTGAGTTGATGAAGGAGATCATTGATTCGAGGAACCGGGTATCAGTTCCTGATTGTGATTTGATTTAGGGCTTGAGAATCAATGCGGAGTCACCATGTATTGTCTTTCTTTTGCACCAGCATGATTGGGCTTCCATAAGGTGATGAGTTGGGTCGTATGTTCCCCTTGTGAATCACTTCGTGGATTTGACGCTTGATCTCCTTATTTTCTAACAAAGAGTGGTGATAGATTGGACCATTGGGTAGATATGAGACAGGGGTCAGATCGATGGGATAATTGACCTGACAGTGCAGGGGTACTCTAGTAGGTGATGAGAATATCTATTTTTATTCTTCCACGACCTCATCCAATTGCTTCTGCTACATGGAGAGGTCGACAAAAGAGGCGATGGATGTGGCTACAATCATTTCATCATTGATACGAATTATTTTTGGCACAAAATGAGAGCGAAAATATAATAAAGAAATGCATAGAGATATCACGTATATCCAATAATATAGCAAAAATATATCAGAGATGCAACCATAAACACAGAGATACGATAATACACGATTTCTATTAATGAAATAAATGTACAGAGACTATAAAAATACAGAGTCAAAGACTCACTAGAATGGTGGCAGCTTATCTCTGAGAAGAGATGCGACGGCTACTCACATTCGCAAGAAGATGATTACAATGAGGCTCTGAAGGCCTTTTTAAAATAAATTGTAATGCCAAAAACCCTAGACATCCAAAAACCTAACCCTAAGAGATGAAACGCCAAAATTCATGTGGGCCCCATTTGGGTAAGTGAGTACATCAACTTTTTGGGGTCGTAACGTTTGCATACGATCTTTGTTTTAGGCGTGTGATAGATTGTTGGAAAGGTATCGTCGAGGAGATTCATTTTGAGCACTCAATAATTCCTTCAAATATCATTAAGAACCTATATCTCTAAAAACCTTCATTTGGGTCCTTAAAATGGCCCTAGAAGTTAGAAACTGCTAAAAATAGTAAATTGCCAAAATTGCCAGAAAACTATTTTGAGCCAGTCGAAAAAGGTGGGTGGCCACCGATATCCACCTGGATCAATCCTCCCTCATTAGGAAGCAATGGTATCCATTTCATTGAGTTCTCGGGGGAGAGGAAAAATCGTTTGTTGAATCTGCATCTTGTTGAGTTGCTTGCCTTGCTAGAGACGTCGCGTTGCTCAGCTTATGGAAGTCTGTCACGAACCTGTTGATGTTGAGGATATTCAAAA